>JAXCGZ010016997.1:190000-205000 GCA_037179515.1 Halocaridina rubra
TATATACAATGGCATCCAAATCAGTGAGGTGAGGCGACACGCTGGATGATTATTTGAGGGTTTTTATATGCACAAGATGTTCTTTTGAATGATTTGAAGATGAATTTTGATCCGATCGACTCTCGAGATATCATGATTTTTTTTCCCTAACAGGAGAGCTGCAATATCAGTAATATCTCCTCACTATGTTATTATCCTTTGGGAAGTGTAGGATAGACACATATATTGATCAAGTTTCGTGTCCTATCAATGCAGAGAAGAAGAAGAAGAAGAAGAAGAAGAAGAAGAAGAAGAAGAAGAAGAAGAAGAAGAAGAAGAAGAAGAAGAAGAAGAAGAAGAAGAAGAAGAAGGAAGAGGAGGAGGAGTAGGAGTAGGAGGAGGAGGAGGAGGAGGAGAGAAGGAGGAGGAGGAGGAAGAGGAGGAGGAGGAAGAAGAGGATAATAGGAAGAATAAGAGTAAGAAAATAATGTCTAAATAATGCCATTCTTCTCATTCTTCTTTATATCATAATATCGCAATAATATATCGCTACAAACGTTAAGATGATATAAAAAAAAATTCTTAAATAAAATCGTCTCTTTTTATTTTAAGATTGGTTCATAAGTCACCTCATAGATGAAAAAAAATCTTCATAATATACGTCATAAATATACGTCTTGACAAGGGAACAAAATTAGCTTATTCAGAGTCTGGTTCAATTCTGCAGGTGTAATAAATTTTTGTGTTATTCTCTCCCGTCGTCTTTTGGATTGAAACGTACGTTCAATAGCATGACAGGCGTTGCTATAGCTAATCCATTCCGTTATCCACTTAGCTTCAGGGAGGCTTCTAATTAACAAGGAAGTAGACTTGGTGATTGCATGACTGAATTAATTATAACTACTGATACAATGATGACACGATGAGGTCTCGGTGATAAAAGGAAAAAATCAGTAGATTATCATAAGTCTTTGAGTAAAGTATATTACTTTTTCTGACCAGCCACTGGGAGAGCAAGCCGGGTCAAGTCGGTGCCAATTCCAATCTCAGGTCAATAGAGAGGGTTAATGTCAATATGAACATCTGGCCACAAAACGCTGCGCATAAAACAACATTAATCCAACAAGGGAAAAGCAGTCAAAAGAAACCTCAGCTTCCTCTTATACTAATTTTTGTAAGGCAACTTATCAAAGGTGGTGTTTCCTTAAACTTCGTACCAGTTTAACAAACCACCTTTAACAGGCTGCTTCCAACTTTCAGGAATGAGTCAGCTTTGATTACCTAGTTCCGAGTTATAGCAGAAATTGGGTTTGTTAAACTGGTACAATGTTCATATGCACACGTTCGAACATCACTTCAAACACTTGTCTGGAGAACCGCGTTCGACGAACCGTTTGACCGTGTAAACCTCCCTTTAAAGGTGGCATGTCCAAGAATGTGGCAACAAGCTTTACAAAGTTGACGTTTTAAATTACGAGAGCAACTTCACAAAACTTAATTTCTTTTTCCTTTTTTCCTGTTGATAATATTTTTAGCTTTGAGCGTTATAACAAGCAGTAAACTGTTTTAAGTTTTTATCGTGCATACACATGCCAACATTCTTGCACTTCCCGTCTTCGATATGAATCCTAAAAGTCAATAGACAATTTAAGCATGTATTGCTCATCGAAAGTTCACATTTCTTGTAATACTCCGTCTACTAGTCATCGCTTTGAATGCAAGTAACAATGAAGTACAGTTTTTCCTTTAACAATAAAGTAATGCAAGGTATAACGCAGTAACTTCTATGATATCATATTAGCCTCTCAAATTTCCAACTTCTACTCATTCTTCTCCGGCTCATAATCACCAATTACAAAGGGTGGGAATCCAATACCTGCGCACAAGGCAGGTGGCTATTTCACCTGTTACTAAAATACTTTAACTGCATATTTTAATGCATACATACATACATACATACATACATACATATATATATATATATATATATATATATATATATATATATATATATATATATATATATATATATATATATATATATATATATATATATATATAATGATTTAAGCAATAATACATTAAAGCAAACTAAGAAAAATCTATACATATAGTTACGTATCTCTTAAGACTTAGGTGGAATCAAAATTTAACTTTCATACATATACAAAATACATTCATATGCAATACGTATACGCATACATACATTCATGTATACATATTGTACACCACATACAAGTACACACAAATATATACATACTTGCATGCATGCCTACATACATACATACATACATACATACATAGCACAAGTATATACACAAATACATACACACATAATACCATATGTCATCCACCATCATGCATCGTCATACTCTTATGCCTTTTTCATCACTCTCCGAATAGTGTTTTTCCGAGTTACTTCCGCTACACCAAGGAGCGTCAACGGGATATAAGTGACGTCACGGATTACGCACTACTTTTACGCCGGTGTCACGCGAGAACGTAATCTTCATCGCCTGCCGATTTTCAGACTTTCAGGCGTTTTTTTTTTTTTTTTTTTTTTTTTTTTTTTTTGTCATCAATGGAAAATAGGGAATTTAGTCTGTTAGTTTGCTTTGTAATATGCTTCTACCTGGGTCAAGACTTCTCAAAATTTCACTCACCGGTCTCCAGAGGGACTTTCCTTTTTGCTCTGGGGAGGTTCAGGTCATCTGTTACTTACACTGCTAGCTTCGGAATAGCTTTCTCAGGATTTGACCCTGGGTCAAGGCTTCCCGAAAAGGTCACTCGCCGGCAAATAATAAAACGATATTATTATTATTAGTCTTATTATTATTATTATTATTATTATTATTATTATTATTATTATTATGATTATTATTATTATTATTATTATTATTATTATTATTATTATTATTATTATTATTATTAGTAGTAGTAGTAGTAGTAGTAGTAGTAGTAGTAGTAGTATCATTGGGCAACAGTGACCATGATTCCATTAGATTTAACATAATTTTCAAGGAAACTATAAAGGAAAATAAGAATATTGTTCCAAACTTTAGAGCAGGAGATTTTGAGGGCTTAAAAACTAAATTATCTAATGAGGTATGGGAAGGGATTTCTGGGGTACAGATGTGGGTAGTTAATCCAGCAGGTCAGGTCGCAGGTAGCGGATTACCCCGAAATTTGAGTACCACATGCCAAGGATTATCACAAGATAAGATCAATACATTAAATTCTCTCACAGGAAAGAACAGCAGTCCGTCAGTTAATATAAATTTGGATGAGGAATATAACAATTTTGTCATGACTCTTAAGAATAGTCAGAGAGACTATATTCCCATGAAACATTACAGATCAAGAAAAAATGACCCTAAATGGATGAACAATAAAATAAAGACTCTTATAGGTATTAAAAGAGGAATATACAGGAAACTAAAAAGAGGTGAAGAGCATGTGAGGCAGCAATATATACAGTTAAACAGGGAAGTTAAAAAGATAGTTAGAGAGTCGAAAAGAAAATACGAAGTTAGAATAGCAGGAGAAGCTAAAGAAAATCCTAAAGGGTTTTATCAACATTATCAAACAAAATTTAAGGAAAAAGTCGGACCAATTGAAGTAGCCAATGGCCATATCACAGATGACGATAAAGTGATGTGTACATGTTTAAATGATTATTTCTTATCTGTATTTACCAATGAAAACTTGGAAAATATTCCGGAAGTAGAATCCATTTACAGAGACAGTCCCGATAAAATACTTAGTTCAATAAATATTACGAGAGAGGAGGTAATAAAAGAAATAGATAAATTAAAGGCTCATAAATCTCCGGGACCTGATGGAATATATGCTAGAATATTAAAGGAATGCAAGGAAGAGCTTAGTTGTCCACTAACTGCATTATTTAATAATTCAATAAAATTAGGATCGGTACCCATGGAGTGGAAATTGGCAGATGTGGTACCAATATTTAAAAAAGGAGAACGAGTCAAAAAGAATAATTATAGGCCGGTAAGTTTAACGTCAACAGTGGGTAAGATTCTAGAATCCATAATTGCAAATAAAATAAGGGCACATCTAGAATTACACAGACTGATAAAACTTTCACAACACGGGTTTCTTAAGGGTTTTTCGTGCCTTATAAACTTACTGTCTTTTTATTCAGAAGTTTACGAGGCAGTAGATTGTGGCAAAGAATATGATACAATATATCTAGATTTTAGGAAAGCTTTTCATAGAGTTCCTCACAAAAGATTAGTTAAAAAGCTGGAAGCTCATGGTATAGGAGGAGCTGTTCTCAGATGGATCAAACAATGGTTAAAAGACAGAAAACAGAGGGTTTGCATAAATGGAGAGAAATCAGAGTGGGGCTCGGTTACTAGCGGGGTACCACAAGGCTCGGTACTGGGTCCCCTATTATTCATCGTATATCTAAATGATCTGGATTCGGATATCAGTAGTAACCTAAGTAAATTCACAGACGACACTAAAATAGGTAGAACTATAAATGGAAAAGAAGACATTCATGCTTTACAGGAAGATCTAAATAGATTATCTGAATGGTCGGACAAATGGCAAATGGAATTTAATGTTGAAAAATGTAAAGTAGTTAAAATGGGTACTATAAAAGACAATACTAATTTTAAGCTAAATAACCATGAAATCATGAGTTCTCAGTGTGAAAGGGATTTGGGAGTTCTTGTGAGTAGTAGTCTTAAGCCAAGAGAGCAATGCACAGCAGTCAGAAATAAAGCAAACAGAATTTTAGGATTTATCTCAAGAAGCGTTAGCAATAGGACGGAAAAAGTTATTTTGCAGCTCTATCTTGCATTAGTTAGGCCCCATTTAGATTATGCTGTGCAATTCTGGTCACCCTATTATAGAATGGAAATTGAATCCTTGGAGAGAGTGCAGCGAAGAATGACCAAGATGATACACAACATCAGAAATCTACCATATGAGGACAGATTAAAAAAACTTAATCTACATTCTCTAGAGAGGCGAAGAGTTAGGGGGGATATGATTGAAGTGTATAAATGGTTTAAAGGGATTAACAAGGGAGATATTAATAAAGTTTTAAAAATACATGATCAAACCAGAACTCGTAATAATGGATTTAAGCTTGATAAATTTAGGTTCAGAAGGGAAATTGGTAAAAATTGCTTTGGTAATAGAGTAGCTGATGCATGGAACAAGCTTCCTAGTAGGATAGTAAATGCCAATACCTTAGACACCTTCAAATGTAGATTAGATAGACATATGACAGAGGTAGGGTGGGTATGAATAGGTTAGTGCTTGTTAGAAAAACCATAAAAAGAAAAATAGAATAAATAAGTAGAGTAGAATAGAATAGGTTAGACATGCTGAAAATACAATTCAAAAATGGAGCTGCCTCGTGTGTGCCAGTAGGCATGTTTTAGTGTCCTCTATTCTTATGTTCTTATGTTCTTAGTAGTAGTAGTAGTAGTAGTAGTAATATATACACTAAACCGTAAGGATCCTCATTTATCAACTTACCGACATAAAAAAGGGAATGTTACTGTTCCGATAGACAGACCCCTCAACACATATTTAGTTATATCCTTGTTTTTCCAGCTACGCTGACAAAGGCTATCACACTGAGGATATCAGAACCCTCTTCTCTTTTCCATAAGAGGTTCTGTTAAAGAGACGTTGTACAAGTCACACTGGGGAAACGAACCAGGTTCCTCTTGATTAGAAGCCAAGCACTGATTACCTGAACAACTGATACAATCTAAAGTATATAATAAAATGTTTCATATATATATATATATATATATATATATATATATATATATATATATATATATATATATATATATATATATATATATATATAGATATATAGATATATATATATATATATATATATATATATATATATATATATATATATATATATATATATATATATATATATATATATATATATATATATATATATATATATATATATATATATATATATATATATATATATATATATATATATATATATATATATATATATATATATATATATATATATAAGGATAGTTTTAAGTAGATACAAAGGTAAAACTTAGGCTTCAAAATGTTTTGATAAGAATCTGGTTAGGGATTATTAAACAAAAGTTACTTTTGGTAGAATAAAGACAACTATCATGGCTAGGAACTGAGTTCAGTTGTTCTTCCCAAAGAAAGCTGCCGCCTATGTTGCTCATCTGCATATAAGGAATGTATGAAACAAACCAAAAGGAGCAACTGCCTCATGTGCTTTTTTACACATGATACGGCACGTGCACAATATGGCCAAGGCGTTACTCTTCAGCAGCTGATGGGAGTTCTCTTTTTGCCCTTTACCCCCCCCCCCTTCCTTCTCTTTTACTATAGCCTATAAATAAAGATATTCGTTAAATAACAAGTCCTACTTATGGCGCTACACTGGAGAGCATAACACGATCACAAAATATTTCTGTATTCCTCTAACTAAAGATTTAAAAGACGCGAAAAATATTCGTATGTCTCTAATTAAAGTACATCATATAAAATTATAAATAAATACAGAAACTGTGAGCTAAAACGTTTTCGTTCCATTTAATTTTGTTTCCGGTCATATCCTTGGTTATAAGCTTCAGAAAAAAAAAACTAAATCATGCATAGTCTATTCGCAAAGCCTATATTCAGTCATGAAATTGCCTATGGTTCAGTCATTCGACTAATAATTCCTTTCCATACGTATAGCAACGCATCGATCAATTTCCTTTCGTAACGAGCCTTAATCAGATATCTCTCCTACATAACAAGAAGAAGACAAATTTATGATCTTTGTCTCATGGGCATGTTTATAGTCGCATCAATAGCCTGGCGATGCGCTAAACTAAGCATACCGCACTGGGGCGAGGTAAACTCCATGTGTTGACAGGTGTGAAAAGTGAACAAAAGAAGACTGGTTGGGGAGAGAGAGGGAAAAGGGCAGGGTTACAGACTCATCGGAAACACAACTGAAACCATACACTGAAGCAGCCGGAACGGAATGAAACCGCTCATCTGCAACTTGAATAAAGATGTCATATCTACGTGAAATTGTTTCTGTAAATTTTAAAAAGTTGCCAAATAGAGAACTAATTATGTGCTTCACACAAATAAAATTCTAATGTGATTTTTCGGTATTAATTATATCTTTGTTTATGTGAATGTAATAAAAGGTTTCTTTCGTAACTTCTAAGAGAAATTCTCTTCCTAGCGTCGTGTATATAGTTTGGCAATGCTCTCATTTAAAATAAGAACAACACGACGAAGACGACAACAACAACAACAACAACAACAACAACAACAACAACAACAACAATAATAATAATAATAATAATAATAATAATAATAATAATAATAATAATAATAATAATAATAATAATAATAATAATAATATGAGAAAAAACGAACGAATCAAATACAATAAATCCCAATTATTAATCTTTTACGGATAAATTCTTAAAAACTTTCTATACACGCATAATGGCAGCAAAGGGTAGTGGCCGAGTCAATGCTTACTACGATTCTGGTTGGAGATTTCTTAACAGACTTCTCTCCATTGTTGTGACTCTTTGCTGGAGGAAACAGCCTATGAAATGACGTAATACACACTCACCCTCTAGTCATCCAAGACAAAGCACCTGCTGAACGAGGTTATGGTGACTGGTAACAAGATCGTAACAAGGTCTTTAACGAGCGATGAAGGCCGGAAATAATATATATATATATATATATATATATATATATATATATATATATATATATATATATATATATATATATATATATATATATATATATATATATATATATATATATATATATATAAAATCATGTTGTACAAAATGATATGGCGTGGCAACTTCCATACTTTACGGTTTTCTTTTTATTACCCCTGATAATCGCTTTGCTGATAGTGCATGCTTATGAAATTTATTAATTTTTTTTTTCTCCAGTTTACAGGTGGTTCTTCATCACGTAGAGTTGTTGTTTTCATGATCTGTTAACAACTTTGGGTGATCATTCCTGTTATTTCTAATTTCCTAGCTGGAAAGAAAGGATTCCCATGTTTCGATGGGCACTTCCACTGCACGTAGGCTCTCCGCTATACCAGATTCTGTTAATTGCTTTGAGGATTGTTAAATGACCATTATAAGGTCTTTTACATCTGGTATGATGGGTTCTCCTTTTCCTTTCTTCTCAGTTGGAAGGCATTATATCTTTACTGCATCCAATGTAGAGTAATAAAGCGCCACCATTGTTTCTTCTTCTTACTTTCATGTCATTATTTAATAGGTGGAAATAACTAAATGTCTTCAAGGATCACGATTATAAATGTAAACAATAACGTTCTTCCATTATGTCACTTTAGGTAATATGTATAGTTAAGAATATATATATATATATATATATATATATAAATATATATATATATATAATATATATATATATATATATGAATCAATTTTTACCCCGACCGGGATTCGAACCTAGGACTTATGATTACTAAGTCAAGGCGCTATATATATATATATATATATATATATATATATATAATATATATATATATATATATATATATATATATATATATATATATATATATATATATATATATATATATATATATATGAATAATTTTTACCCCGACCGGGACTTGAACCTAGGAACCAAAATTGCTATGCCAAGGCACTACCAGCTACACCACAGAAGGTCTAAAAGGGAAACAAATCTTACAACTATATCTGCTATCCTAGGGATAAACGTATTCTATCTAAATGCCACACTGTTCATATTACAGTTGCCCCCAACCTCACTCGTGGCTTCGTTTTCGCATTTAATTCAAATATCAATCTCATTTGGGACCAACAATAATCAAATAAGCACATTACCATATGTGAAAACATGAATAATTTTTACCCAACTGGGACTTGAACATGGGACACATAATTACTGTGCCAAGCCGCTACCCTATGTGGTGTAGTTTGTAACGCCTTGGCACAGTAATTATGTGTCCTAGGCTCAAGTCCCGGTTGGGTAAAAATTATTCTTGTTTTCACGTATGGTAACGTGTTTAATTGATTGTGTGTTTGTATATATATATATATATATATATATATATATATATATATATATATATATATATATATATATATATATATATATATATATATATATATATGCATATATATTGTTTTCACATATGTAATGTGCTTATTTGTATATATATATATATATATATATATATATATATATATATATATATATATATATATATATATATATATATATATATATATATATATATATATATATATATATATAATATATATATATATATATATATATATATATATATGTGTGTGTGTGTGTGTGTGTGTGTGTGTGTGTGTGTGTGTGTGTGTGTGTGTGTGTGTGTGTGTGTGTGTGATTACCTAATTGTGTTTACAGGAAAGAGCCCAATGCTCGTATCTTCCTGTCTCCTGATCGGTTCCATTTTATACTTAGTGATACTTATCATACCTGTCCTTAAAACTATTGATTGAGATAGCATTAACTACCTCCTCGCTTAGCCAATTCCAATTATCAACTACTCTTACACTGAAAAAGTATTTCCTTACATCCTGCAAAGAAGTTTTCTTACCAAGCTTCAAACTATTACCTCTAGTTCTAGAGCCAGCCATATCAAAATATCGATCCCTATCCACTCTATCATAACCATGAAGGAATTTATAGACTGTCACCATATCCCCCCTCAATCTTCTAGCTTCGAGTGATGGTAAGTCTAATTCCCTCAGCCTCTCATCATAACTGAGATTGCGTATTTCTGGCACCAGTTTCGCGGCATGTTTTTGAACTTTTTCAAGCTTAGCTATGTGCTTTTTCAAGTGTGGATTCCAAAAGGGGGCTGCATATTTGAGTTTTGGCCTCACATAGGTTACATAAATATTTCTGAACATTTCCTTGTCCATGTGCCTGAAGGCTACCCTTACATTTGATAAGAATGCATATGCTGCCCTTACTATGCCATTTATATGTATTTCTGGAGACAAATCTGCCAGTATGTTTACTCCTAGATCTCTCTCATTTTCTGTCTCTTGAAGTTGTACTCCAGCCACCGAGTAGTCAAGCTTGGGCCTTCTTGCACTTGTACCCATTCTCATTACCTTACATTTTGAAGTATTGAATTTCATTAGCCACTTTTCTGACCACTCATGCAGACTATTTAGATCTTCCTGAAGTTCTCTACCATTGTTCTCGTTTCATACTTTCTTCACAATCTTTGCATCATCTGCAAACATATTCATGAATGAATTTACAGACTCTGCTAGGTCATTTACATATACAAGGAACAAAAATGGCCCTAAATCTGAACCCTGTGGAACTCCACTACTAACTTTTCTCCATTCAGACACTGAGTGTCTTTAATCCTCTGTTCCCTTCCTTCTAAGTAAGTTTTTATCCATTCCAAGACATTTCCACCAATTCTAGCCATTGCTTGCAGCTTCCTAATAAGTCTCCCATGTGTGTGAGTGATTACCTAATTGTGATTACCTAATTGTGTGTACGGGAAAGAGCCCAAAGCTCGTATCTTCCCGTCTCCTCATCGGTTCCATTTTATACTTAGTCATACTTATCATACCTGTCCTTAACACTATGGATTGAGATAGCATTAACTACCTCCTCGCTTAGCCAATTCCAATTATCAACTACTCTTACACTGAAAAAGTATTTCTTTACATCCTGCAAAGAAGTTTTCTTACCAAGCTTCAAACTATGACCTCTAGTTCTAGAGCCAGCCATATCAAAATATCGATCCCTATCCACTCTATCATAAGAACATAAGAACATAAGAATAGAGGACACTGCGACATGCCTACTGGCACAAACTTATGGAGAAACTACTAAGGAAACATATCTCTCTTCACTTGGAATCCTTCAACTTTTTGTCAGTGAGGCAACATGGCTTCAGAGAAGGAAGATCAACAGTAACAAACTTATTAGAATTTTATGATGAGGTAAGCCAAATCTTACAGGAAAGAGAGGGCTGGGCAGATTGCATATTCCTAGACTTCCAGAAAGCGTTTGACACTGTTCCACATGGGAGACTTATTAGGAAGCTGCAATCAATGGCTAGAATAGGTGGAAATGTCTTGGAATGGATAAAAACTTACTAAGAAGGAAGGGAACAGAGGGTTAGAGTAAGACACTCAGTGTCTGAATGGAGAAGAGTTAGTAGTGGAGTTCCACAGGGTTCAGTTTTAGCGCCACTTTTGTTCCTTGTATATGTAAATGACCTACCAGAGTCTGTAAATTCATTCATGAATATGTTTGCAGATGATGCAAAGATTGTGAAGAAAGTAAAAAACGAGAACAATGGTAGAGAACTTCAGGAGGATCTAAATAATCTGCATGAGTGGTCAGAAAAGTGGCTAATGAAATTCAATACCTCAAAATGTAAGGTAATGAGAATGGGTACAAGTGCAAGAAGGCCCAAGCTTGACTATTCGGTGGCTGGAGTACAACTTCAGGAGACAGAAAATGAGAGAGATCTAGGAGTAAACATATTGGCAGATTTGTCTCCAGAAATACATATAAATGGCGTAGTAAGGGCAGCATATGCATTCTTATCAAATGTAAGGGTAGCCTTCAGGCACATGGACAAGGAAATGTTCAGAAATATTTATGTAACCTATGTGAGGCCAAAACTCGAATATGCAGCCCCCTTTTGGAATCCGCACTTGAAAAAGCACATAGCTAAGCTTGAAAAAGTTCAAAGACATGCCACGAAACTGGTGCCAGAAATACGCAATCTCGGTTATGATGAGAGGCTGAGGGAATTAGACTTGCCATCACTCGAAGCTAGAAGAGTAAGGGGGGATATGGTGACAGTCTTTAAATTCCTTCATGGTTATGATAGAGTGGATAGGGATCGATATTTCGATATGGCTGGCTCTAGAACTAGAGGTCATAGTTTGAAGCTTCGGAAAAAAACTTGTTTGCAGGATGTAAGGAAATACTTTTTCAGTGTAAGAGTAGTTGATAATTGGAATTCGCTAAGCGAGGAGGTAGTTAATGCTACCTCAATCCATAGTTTTAAGGACAGGTATGATAAGTATCACTAAGTCTAAAAATGGAACCGATCAGGAGACGGGAAGATACGAGCTTTGGGCTCTTTCCCGTAAACACAATTAGGTAATCACAATTAGGTAATCACACGAGGCAGCTCCATTTTTGAATTGTATTTTCAGCATGTCTAACCTATTCTATTCTACTCTACTTATTTATTCTATTTTTCTTTTTATGATTTTTCTAATAAGCACTAACCTATTCATACCCACCCTACCTCTGTCATATGTCTATCTAATCTACATTTGAAGGTGTCTAAGGTATTGGCATTTATTATCCTACTAGGAAGCTTGTTCCATGCATCAGCTACTCTATTACCAAACCAATTTTTACCAATTTCCCTTCTGAACCTAAATTTATCAAGCTTAAATCCATTATTACGAGCTCTGGTTTGATCATGTATTTTTAAAACTTTATTAATATCTCCCTTGTTAATCCCTTTAAACCATTTATACACTTCAATCATATCCCCCCTAACTCTTCGCCTCTCTAGAGAATGTAGATTAAGTTTTTTTAATCTGTCCTCATATGGTAGATTTCTGATATTGTGTATCATCTTGGTCATTCTTCGCTGCACTCTCTTCAAGGATTCAATTTCCATTCTATAATAGGGTGACCAGAATTGCACAGCATAATCTAAATGGGGCCTAACTAATGCAAGATAGAGCTGCAAAATAACTTTTTCCGTCCTATTGCTAACGCTTCTTGAGATAAATCCTAAAATTCTGTTTGCTTTATTTCTGACTGCTGAGCATTGCTCTCTTGGCTTAAGACTACTACTCACAAGAACTCCCAAATCCCTTACTGAGAACTCATTATTTCATGGTTATTTAGCTTATAACTAGTATTGTCTTTTATAGTACCCATTTTAACTACTTTACATTTTTCAACATTAAATTCCATTTGCCATTTGTCCGACCATTCAGATAATCTATTTAGATCTTCCTGTAAAGCATGAATGTCTTCTTTTCCATTTATAGTTCTACCTATTTTAGTGTCGTCTGCGAATTTACTTAGGTTACTACTGATATCCGAATCCAGATCATTAGATATACGATGAATAATAGGGGACCCAGTACCGAGCCTTGTGGTACCCCGCTAGTAACCGAGCCCCACTCTGATTTCTCTCCATTTATGCAAACCCTCTGTTTTCTGTCTTTTAACCATTGTTTGATCCATCTGAGAACAGCTCCTCCTATACCATGAGCTTCCAGCTTTTTAACTAATCTTTTGTGAGGAACTCTATGAAAAGCTTTGCTAAAATCTAGATATATTGTATCATATTCTTTGCCACAATCTACTGCCTCGTAAACTTCTGAATAAAAAGACAGTAAGTTTGTAAGGCACGAAAAACCCTTAAGAAACCCGTGTTGTGAAAGTTTTATCAGTCTGTGTAATTCTAGATGTGCCCTTATTTTATTTGCAATTATGGATTCTAGAATCTTACCTACTGTTGACGTTAAACTTACCGGCCTATAATTATTCTTTTTAACTCGTTTTCCTTTTTTAAATATTGGTACCACATCTGCCAATTTCCACTCCATGGGTACCGATCCTAATTTTATTGAATTATTAAATAATGCAGTTAGTGGACAACTAAGCTCTTCCTTGCATTCCTTTAATATTCTAGCATATATTCCATCAGGTCCCGGAGATTTATGAGCCTTTAATTTATCTATTTCTTTTATTACCTCCTCTCTCGTAATATTTATTGAACTAAGTATTTTATCGGGACTGTCTCTGTAAATGGATTCTACTTCCGGAATATTTTCCAAGTTTTCATTGGTAAATACAGATAAGAAATAATCATTTAAACATGTACACATCACTTTATCGTCATCTGTGATATGGCCATTGGCAACTTCAATTGGTCCGACTTTTTCCTTAAATTTTGTTTGATAATGTTGATAAAACCCTTTAGGATTTTCTTTAGCTTCTCCTGCTATTCTAACTTCGTATTTTCTTTTCGACTCTCTAACTATCTTTTTAACTTCCCTGTTTAACTGTATATATTGCAGCCTCACATGCTCTTCACCTCTTTTTAGTTTCCTGTATATTCCTCTTTTAATACCTATAAGATTCTTTATTCTATTGTTCATCCATTTTGGGTCATTTTTTCTTGATCTGCAATGTTTCATGGGAATATAGTCTCTCTGACTATTCTTAAGAGTCATGACAAAATTGTTATATTCCTCATCCAAATTTATATTAACTGATGGACTGCTGTTCTTTCCTGTGAGAGAATTTAATGTATTGATCTTATCTTGTGATAATCCTTGGCATGTGGTACTCAAATTTCGAGGTAATCCGCTACCTGCGACCTGACCTGCTGGATTAACTACCCACATCTGTACCCCAGAAATCCCTTCCCATACCTCATTAGATAATTTAGTTTTTAAGCCCTCAAAATCTCCTGCTCTAAAGTTTGGAACAATATTCTTATTTTCCTTTATAGTTTCCATGAAAATTATGTTAAATCTAATGGAATCATGGTCACTGTTGCCCAATTTTTCACCAACTTCTAAATTTGTAACCATATTCTCTCTATTACTAAGTGTGTGTGTGTGTGTGTGTGTGTGTGTGTGTGTGTGTGTGTGTGTGTGTGAATTCTACCTTTTGCACTTACATTGTGAAACAAATAAATAAACAAAGCAAATAGAAAATAAGGACAGTTAACCAATAAATATAGACAAAAAATATCATTCGATACCTCAGAACATCAAAACTCACAAAACTGTGGGTTATTTACCTAACTTGAAAAGTAAACAATATAGAGGTTATTTCGAAAGACGATAACTCAGACAGACCCATTATTTAAGTAAAAATAAAACCATTAGTGGTGGTGCAGAACTGAAATCG
>JAXCGZ010016997.1:215000-240000 GCA_037179515.1 Halocaridina rubra
ATATCAAAGAATATTCTTTGTTGAAAGATGTAGGCTTAGGAAAAGAACCGTATCTGAAGGAAAACTTAATATCGAACTGTCCTGGACAGTTCTAATTAAGTCCAAGAATGCCCTTCAGCTGTAGTATCACATTGGACAGATGGAGCCACGGGCCAACCTTCTACAGGGTATGCATTAAGTAATTGAAAGTTTGTTGAATGCGGAAAAGAGTCATTATGAATAGTAGAGCATTTGTGAGAGTTGAGAATGGTATGAGTTATTATGGCTTAAGGTGAATGTAGGGTTATGTCAAAGTTGTGTAATGCTGTCGTAGTTCTTTAATGTGTCTATAGATGAAGTTATAAGGGAAGTTAATTGAAGAGTATTAGACAGAGGTTTGGAATGAGTGGGTGGGTATGGAAAGTTGTGGAAATTGAAAAAATTGCTATACACAGAAAACAAAGCACTGGTGGCTGATAATGAGAGTGAACTAAATCATTTGGTGACAAAGTTGTAAGGGTTTGTGATAGAAGAGTGTTGCGGGAGAATATTGGTAAAAATAGAGTCATGAGATGCGCGAGGAGTATTAAAGATGACAGAGTGAATGAAGGAGTGAATGGGGAGTTACTTGAAGCAGTTGGGAGCTTTAAATATCTGGGCTGCATATATCAAGGAATGGAGGAGTGGATGCAGAGGTGAGTAATAGAATGAATGAAACGTGGATTGAAAAGTGTGATGAGAAAAAGGTATTTGGGAATGAATGCAAAGACAAGGATGTATGAAGGTGTGTTTGTACCGACAGCATTGTATGGAGTAGATACTTGGAGTACAAGAGAGGATGAAAAAAACAAGTTGAATGTAGTGGAGATGAGGTGTGTGAGAAGTATGACTTGTGTATCTAGAATAGTTGAAGTAAGAAATGAGGAGATCAGGCAGAGAATGGGTGTTGAAACTTAGCTGTCAGATCAAAGAGTGCTGAGTTGGGTTGGACACAGAGAAAGGATGAGTGATGAGCGAATAGCGAAGAGAGCATGGAGCGCAGAAGCGCTTGGAATTAAGCTAAGAGGTAGACCTTGAATGAAATGGATGGATGGCGTGAAAAGGGCATTGGATGCACGTGGAATGTCAGTGGAGCAGGGAAGAGAGTGTACAAGATATAGGAATGAGTGGAGGAAGATTGTGTATAGGTGACACGTGCCAAAGGAATTCTTGCACCTTCTAGCTCAGTGACCTGTGTTGGACGGGTGTGGGGGAGTTGCCATGTGATGAATCTGTGGGGGTAAACCAGCTGCGGGTGTCGGACCTCACTGTAGACTATCCATGCTTGTCTAACTTGTGGCTGACCCAAGCAGGTTGGTAAGGGGGATATTTGGCAACCCTTTATCCCCAGGGAGCTAAGAGAAGTAATTGAGGTTTGCTTGGATCGTGGTGAAGGCGTGTTTATTGTCTTGGCCTCCTCCCTTACAAGGGGGAATGGGACCATTTATATGTATGTTTGTTAGATAAAAATTTCGAAAACTGCAACAGCTTTTTCTTTCATGGACTATACAAAAAGGTACTCCTGGATATAACGTATTTCACTCATATGCCGTTCAATTTCTGCTCTATTTCTCTATCTAGTTACTCTTTTTAATGAATGTGACACTGGAACAGATTAGACAATTGCCCTCATCAGCCCTGGACACCAAGATAGTAATGGCAAAGGAGAAAAAGTATAAAGACAAGGCAGAAATAAGGGAATGACACACAAAAGGAAAAGAACAGAATGAAAGAATAATTGATGCATTTAGAACCTAGAGATCTGGCAAGATTGGGCCCTAAAATGACAATAGATCCTTTTTTTTTTTTTTTTTTGAAGGGAGATAGATTATAAGAATTTGGATAGACAGTATGAGGAAGAGAAATTCAGAGTTTGGTGGTGGATGGGGAGAAACAGTCACTGCTTCGACCAATCTGCTAGCTACAAGTAACTGAGACAAGGCCACTTGGCAAGTCTTATTTAGCTTCGGTAGTGGGGGATGTATGCAAGTCAAAACTCACAGATATAAAACTGTCAGAAAAAAAATGGAAATCAGAGAATAGAGAGAAGATGTAAAGTCATAAACGGGGAGCTTGGCCAACAGAGCCTTGTGCCAGAATCTATCAAAAGCCTTAGAGATAACAAGGGTGACGACAAAGGATTCCCCATAGTTCCTCAGAGTAGATGACCATACATTAGTAAGATAGGACAGGAGGTCAATACTGCTCTTGCCTTGCAGAAGCCGTTCAGGTGATCATAGATAAGCGTGTCAGATTCAAAATGTTTCGAAAGGTGAGAACTGAGCAAAGTTTCGAATACTTTAGTGACAGCAGATATTAGGGCAATAGCTTGGTAGTTGGAAGGAATAAAGTGGTGACTCTTTATAGGAAAAGATTTAACTAGAGCATGCTTCCAAGATGAAGGATAGATACTGGTTGAGAGAATGAGGCGAAAAAGATTGCAAAGCACGGGAGTCAGTTCTTCCGCAAACTTCTTAAGGAACCATGCAGTGACATCATCAGTTCTGAATGCCTAGTTTGTCTTTAGAGAGTGAATAATCTTATGGACTTTGTGTGAAGATAGAATAAGGGAGGGTCTAGCGCTAAAGAGGGGTAAAGTACGATAAACAGGAAACTGGAAACGCTTCTGAAAGAGTGGACAGAAAAATGAAAGGTGAAGAGAGTGGCTTTGTCAGTGGGAGAGCAAGCTCTCCTTCTCATTCATCAAGATGAATGAGAAGGTAAAAGCTTGAGTTATGGAGAGGTTTTTGGATAAGGACCAGAAATATTTATCAGTAGGATAGGAGTGGTCATCAACTTTCCTTTTTAAAATTAAATCTTTAGACCTTAGACTCTGGGCAGTGCAGTAATTCCTAGTTGTAATAAAAGTATAGCAAGGTAAATCAAATGGAAAGGCTTGGGGACGACTGGTATGCTCGATCCCTGGCCTGAATAGCTACATAGCGGCACGGTCAAACCAAGGATTTGGGGGAGAAAAACTTCTCATAGAGGAGAGGAAAAACACCTTCCTTCCTGCAGTTATGATGTCAAACAATTTTTAGGGCTAATAGATCAGGGTTGCAGGTCAGAAAGCAGTAATCATCCCATCAGAAGTCAACGAGAAAGTTATGCATATCAACGTTATTGGTACACTCAAAGTGCCAAAGGCAGCACTGAGTAGGAGCAATTGATGAAGAGGGAGGGAAAATGGAAGAGACTGAGTTCAAAGAGTGGTCAGGTTTACCAAGAGAGGAATACACAGAATATGAGTTGTTAGAAGGATCAAAGGTAAAAAATAGGTCAAGAATGTTAGCTGCATGTTTGTAGTGATTGGGGACATGAGTAAGATTTTGATAATCTGCTCCAGATCATGAGTAATAGAGGAAGCAAATTCTCCTTTCCTCCCATATCAGTGTGAGAGGAACGAAGCCACTCACATTGGTGTACACTGAAATCTCCAATACAGAAAACTTCAGCATGTGAGTGAGAAGATAGCAAGACTTCATGGCAAGAGGACAGATATTCAAAGTATGGCGCAAAGTCAGTGGAGTTAGGAGAGCAGTAGCAGGAGCAAAGAAATATAGTGGTAGTGGAGAGATAGATCTTCAGCCAGAGAACATTAAAGTCAGGAGATTTACTATCCATGAGCCTTGCAATAGGAGTGTTATTGTCGCAGTAAAGTATCTAAAGTAATGTGTTCCATATTTGTGCGAGATTGCTTTTGAGTAAGAAAACTAGTCTTTTCCTGTCTGATATTTATTCAGCAGATAAACAGTAATAATTTTCACTTACAACTTTTGTCCAACAGTTTAATATAGGTCACTGAAGTCAGTACCAACCATGAAATCATAATTCAATATTATTCTCTTCTATTTATAGTTCAAATTAGCCAGGCTCAGGTTCCAGCTGGGATGGAGCATCTGAGCACTTGTATACGCATGGCTGAACCTCTGGTCCAAAATCCCGACTTTATTTTTCCTCTGACGCAGAACGATGTCTCAAACGTTTGCAGGTAAGTGGATCTACAAAATGAATGAAGTATTTTTCCCCCCCTGGACCACTTTCCAGTGACTACAATTTATGCTTAGTTTATGCTAGTTTAGCATAACCTAACCAAATTATTCAAAAGTGGCCTGCATATACGAGTAATTAGGCATAATAAGCAATGTGCGATGTAAATAAGCAGGACCCAAAGATAATAAAAAAAAAGCACTCTAGCAAGGACACATCCTGTTTACAAGAAAGCACATGATACACACACGACCAACAATTTGTGCCAACCTTTCGCAGGAGTTGCAAGATCCAATCTAATTTTTCTACTTTCAGGATGTGGGATGGTTTTGTGGACTGCGTCTATGAGTACACTACCACCTATCTGACCAATGCACAAAGGGAGGATTTCAACAAAGCTATTGAATCCTCTATCCAGTCTATTCACCAACTCTGTGTTGAAGACCCTGATTACCAAAGGAGTAAGTTAACCCGCTTCATCAAATAAGTTATTTTTATTTATATTAATAGTACTTTTGGACACGTTTTGTTCATGCACAGCAACAAATTCGTAATTAAAAAGCAAGTCTTACCAAATATGAAAATAAGAATATGGTTAGTTTCCATGAAACGTCTTTATAGTATATGAAATATGGAGGACATTTTGAGATACATAAAAATCTAGGATCGAGGTGCATTTGATCCCACCCAGTGTCCACTAGTAATGATAATTCTCCCCTCACTAGTAAAGATCATCCCTCTTTCAGCCAAACGCCCGTTCCAGTCTAAATTAATGTTTATCATATACGAGTATTTACCTAACATTGCTTAAAAAATGACTATATAGAAAGAGTACCTAATTTCTCTGTTGGAAGGAATTATCTTTACTGAATACAAAATTTCAATATCACAGAGCCCTATAATTTCAAAGAAAAAATGAAAGCTAAAGTGAACGGCAGACTATGAAAAAATTAACCAACCTCATTGAAGAAAAAAAAAGATATGTGGAATGTTATTCGAGCATTTTCTGATATTGTGATAATTATTTCCAGTGTATATGGCCTACGCCCCCTGCATGAGGCGCGTCACCACTGACGCAATTTTCTGTGGAAATCATTATCGATATTTGGCAGACCTTGTGCAGTCCAGTGGAATCAGTGATGCAGTTCTGTGTTGGTAAATAGAACACTTACAATCACCTACAACCCAAAATAGTCATAAGATTATTATTATTATTATTATTATTATTATTATTATTATTATTATTATTATTATTATTATTATTATTATTATTATTATTATTATTAATATAAAACGTTCCTTAATGAAAGAGAACTACTTAACATACCAAAGCTAAACTACTACTAAAAACATTCACTAGTTGCTGTATAGCCTACAAAAACTATATATATCTTTCCTGTCAGTGGACACATTTAACTTTATTACACTGACAACTAAAAAAGCTTCTTATTGTGGTCTTGTGGAGAGATATAGCTCAACGTGAACAAACAATAGTAGTATTAGTAGTAGTAGTAGTAGTAGTAGTAGTAGTAGATGTTGTTGTTGTTATTCTAATATCTAATGTCATATAACAGCGCACATCAAAGGTTCAGGAATTGCGTACTGGAGACCACGCCAATAGAATGTGACGCGGGAGGGGTGCCCATAGGCTCAGGTAACTCGGCATCACAGTTCATGAGGGATATGTTGGATAGAGCCCTTGGATTTCTACTGCAGAAGTGTCGAGAGTCGACGTAAGTAATGGAGTCAAACAGTACTAATAGCGACATATGGTACTGGGATATGTGTTTAAAAATGGCTTTTAATGTAGTTCAATGTACGTATTCAGGAAAAGAAAAACTTGTGAATACTAACACAGTAATGTGATAGTGTCGTAGATACATCATTTCTACTGTTAATAAAAAAAATGCAATAGGTTAGCATTATACACACGACTTCCGAAACAAGTGAAACATTTTTTGTCTTTATTGCAGATATGGTCCTGAGGAATGTCCAAACGGCAACGCTGAACTTCCAGTAGATAACAATCTGAATGCTTTTGCCCCAAGTTTTGGAGTTCAGACAACGCGTTCACCTCCTAATGATACGAGACGAACGGACGGTTCTTCACAATTAATTGATTCCATAACGCCAAATTCTATCATTCCTTCCCTAAACTTGGCTGGAAATAACCTCTTGGGTGGTGCTGAAAGGCAGCAATTTCGAAATGATGCTGCCGCGCTAATAGGGGCTCCTGTTGTGTGTAGTTTGGCTGTAATCTTATTTGTCGCTGTTTAGCTCTAGTCCTCTATGTATGGCCTAGCAGAAGCATCGCTTAACTGCATTATAAATAATATGAAACTGTCCCATTACCATTCGGAAGTCCTCTAAAAGATTCCATTTTTTCCACCTTCGATACTGCTCTGACTTTCAAGCTAGTATTTGTTTAATTTGAACCTCAAGAGGTCCTCTTTCCAGTCTCCCTATTTCTCTTCAGATAGTCTTAGTCATGTTTACATTTATGATGGAAAATATTGATTTTTTTTTTTAAGTTGAGCATCAGCCTAACTAAAAAGGAAAAGTAAGAATAAAGTTCAATAATGTGCAACATATAATCAGAAAGGAAGACTTGATGTAATAGCCATATTTCTTTAGAATTATTATTATTATTATTATTATTATTATTATTATTATTATTATTATTATTATTATTATTATTATTATTATTATTAACAAATACGTAGTAGGTTGTCCCATGGCACAACCGCCCGTTACAATACTACAGCTGAAGGGTCTTGTGGACTTAAGACTGTCCAGGACAGTTCGATATCAAGTCTTCCTTCAGTTATGGTTCTTTTTCTATGTCTACATCAACACATAATATACTTGGATAATCGTTACACACCTCTTATTTACCCTTCACATCTGACAATTCACAACACTCCCTAGCACTGCTCCTCTTTACTTAATGTTTTCTTCGTACCCAGGCCCCATGAGGGAAGATTTATTTTTTTATTTAGTTATTTATTTTGCCCATCCTGGTGTCGCAAGTATAAAAAGAATATAATTGCTTACGAACACCTTTTTAAGCCTATTAGCCTGCTTTGCTTTTTGTATATGTCCATGAAATCTCAATGAATACAACTCAATAAATGTGTAAAACAGAGCTAACTTCCAATAAAAGCCTACTTGATCTCGATTCATATTGACTCTGAATGATTCAGATCTACTGAGAAATACGCACCTCAAAACTACATCCTTGAGAAACGATGTTTAATACCTAGTTAAACTTTTTCTTAGAAGCCTCATGGTTAAGAAATAGGAGTGAGACTGCTGTTGTAGTATGAGGCTACGTTAGACATGTTTAGATTAGGTATGTAACACTGGAGAAGGTGCAACTAACAATATAACATTAGATGCATTTTGTACAGACGATGTGATAAACGTGTACATATTACAATCACGATACATCACTCAAATCAAAGCAAAAATAACAAAAGAATTATGTAATTAAGACAGAGAATTTTGTAAACCAATCCCAGCTACATACGCAGGTACCGGCGTAGGGAAAAGCTTATGATAGGACAGAACCCACTTTTGGTCAAAACCACCTCAGGCAAAACCCCTTTGGGTTTAAACCTTCTTAGACTCCCCCCCCCCCCACCGACAACCTCTCTTTAGAACAATATTATGTTAAAAAATAAATTTATAATAAATATTCTCTTTATTATATGCAGTTATATATATATATATATATATATATATATATATATATATATATATATATATATATATATATATATAGTCCAAGTAAATACTATATTCAGTGTTGTTTGATTGTCATTATGAAAACATTGAAAACAATCGCATTTCAGCATACATTACAATATCGCATTTTACCTCACCTAACGTAATCAAACCTACTTACAATAAGGTAGTAATGTCCTATTTTGAACTTTAAATGGGATGATTTTTTGCTTCATAGGGTGAATGTCCTGATATCTGTACACAGCATATTGATTAAGAATTGCAAATTAAAATACGAGACTCAACAACTGAATTCGGCACATGTGTCCTTCAACGCTACATCTGAAGCTAAAATGTTAATAAATGATATAAAACAGACAGATGCAAGCAAAATGTAACCAATATAAGAAATCCACGAACGGTTAATACGTTCATAGAAATTTCAACTGCTTAAATCCTGAAACCAAATCATTTATCAGTGCCTGAATGCTGTATGAAACCTTACCTTCCACACTGGCATATTCACGAACTACTACTTTTGAAGTTATTTTCTCCGTAAATGCAGAAAATAACACTGGAAAAAGCACTTGAATCTCTATAACAAGTACTAACGAAGTTATGAAATATTGCGGTCAAGCGAAGACATGCTTGTTATGACTAAATACAACCAGCGTGTGGCATTCGCGAAATATAGTTTTTGTGTATATATCAGTTGAACGATTTTCTACTTGATTTTAGCGGATGCACTCGACAGCTATATATGGTACCCGGCCTTACTCTTTGAGCTTTTTCTGTTTAAAGATTTACAGGATTGTAAATCAATTTGTTTACTGTTTATATATTGCAGCATAATATATATATATATATATATATATATATATATATATATATATATATATATATATATATATATATATATATATATATATATATATATATATATATATATATATATATATATATATATTCTATACCACCCCGCCTGCCGCTGAGGAAGGCTCAGGCAGACGGAGGGAGTGCCAGTGCAGTCTGTCTGCTGTGCACGCCCAAACGAAAAATGTGCCCTGTGGGGCGGGCACAATATCAAAGAATAGCCTCACCGTATTCCCTGCGTGTCGTAAACGGCGACTAAAAGTGGACGGGGCGGGGGGACTAGGAATCCCCCCCCCCCTTGTACCAAACTCCTGTGAGACGTCAAAGAAGAAGGGGAGTAAAGGGGAGAATAACTTCTCCCCAAACTGTTTTCCTTTTTTGATGTCGGCTACCCCCCAATTAAAGGGGGAAACAGCCAAGGTATATATATATATATTATATATATATATATATATATATATATATATATATATATATATATATATATATATATATATATATATATATATATATATATAAATTATGAATATTGAATAAAAATATTTCTTTCTTCAACTGCATAAATATATACAGTACTTAGGTTTCTTGTATGAGTCCTGTATTTATGCAAGATTTTGATAATTTGAAAATAAAGAAGGTATTATGTTAACTAATTCAATATATATGGGTCATCGTAATAATCAAAGAGGATGAACTCGAGAGAAGAATCATAAACTATCGGTTCTTCTCTCTGAGCTTTGAGCGAGATGAAAAGCATCATTTGCTTATGCTTTTGATGCTCTACAAGAGGAGGATCAGAGACTACGCACACTCATTTGTGATACAACTCAGATAGTATCTTGGAGGGGACTTGCTCGGACTGTCATCGGATTCTGGAGAAATCAAAAGCTTGCCAGGTGAAATTGTGCTATCAGAAGCTTTATTAACCTTGTTTTCAGTTCTGGAACTTGTAAGTATTTTAGTCTCTGCAATTATGTCATTAACATTAGTACTGTTGGGGTTGTATGATTTTCTTACCTTTATATGTTGAGTTTCCGTATCAAGAAACTGGTTATATCTTTTTCCTAACGTACTTGGATAAACAGTTGATAGTTTATACGTCAAACCATGCAGTTTATCAGCTTTAATAGTTTCGTTTTTGCTAACGTTGCTTGAGATATCTAAATCATCTTTGCTATTAGTATCGTTTATATTATTGAGAGTTTTGTACTTTCCTTTTTTCATTGAATCACTATTTACTATATTTTCTATATCATCAATGATATTTTTTACTGTCCACATTATTGTTATGGTTACTCCCAGGAGTACTACGGATTGTATATTTTTTGGATATATCGGTAACGACACTCGAAGACTGGGTAACCTCAATATCTTTTTGGACTTCTGATACAGCTCCCAGGAGAGGAAGGATCATGGCATGGTTCATGTGCAGAGTGGATAGGTCCAATGCTAATATAGCATAGCCCGTTTCGACATGCCTTATGTTCACCTCCTCTTCGAAGCCCCTGGGTCGTCTTCTAATGATCCTAAATGGTGTTCTGCTCTTGAGGCTGAGGCGAAAGGTGTGGTAAGCAGAGACGACTTCCATCAGCATATTGTCGAGAGCTGCGGCAATGTAATCTGGAGGCTTTAAAGCACTGTAGAGGAAGGCAAGATTGATTTCAAGCAATTAAATGTAATGCTACGTAGAAGAATTACGTAGAGGAAAAATGTGGAAAACACACTGCAGTCATTATTAGTGCTTAATGTTTTCAAAAGGATGAACTTGTATATGTAGATATCATATATAAAACCTTATTGCATAGCTTGGTTTGTAATATTGTATATATATATATATATATATATATATATATATATATATATATATATATATATATATATATATATATATATATATATATATATATATATATATATACACACACACACACACACACATTAGACGATACAGAACACAGGAAGAGATGGGAAAGATCAAAAACTTGTTGCAAGAGGCAAGAAGGTTAAATGATGAAAGAAATGAAGAAGAGAAGAAAAATTTTCATTACAGAGTTCTTCCAGACAAAGGGGAGATAAAGAAGATAATGACAGAAGATCAGGGGATGGGGCCTCATTAAGATTGTTATACACAAATGCTGATGGATTAGCTGGTAAGGCAGTAGAATTAAAAGATAGGATTCACAACAGTAAGGCAGATATAGTTGCAATTACAGAGACTAAGTTGAGAGAGGACATAAACAGTGTCACAGTTTTTCCTAAGGGCTTCAGAATACTAAGGGTTGAAAGATCTGAGAGGACTGGTGGAGGGATAGCACTGCTCATAAGTGAAAGGATTCAAGTCGAAGAAATAAACTTGGCTATAGAAAGTGAGTTCAAGGAATTTCTTGTTGCTCGCATAAATACTGGGTCAGAGAGCATTATAATAACTGTTGTATACAACCCACCAAGGAACCAAAATAGGCTTGAAGTTTATGAGGAAAGTCATATAGGTACTATTGAAGTCATAAACTCAGTTGTTAACATGGCACGGGAAAAAAAAAATTAGGATTTTGATTATGGGAGACTTTAATCATAAAGAGATAGATTGGATAAATCTTGACCCACACAGTGGTGAGGACTCATTCGGGGCAAGATTCCTAGATTGCGTACAAGGGAATTTCCTACACCAACATGTAATGGAACCAACAAGGGCCAGGGGTGGGGATGAGCCATCACTACTTGATCTAGTGTTCACAGATAATGTGTTGGATATTGAAAAAATTGAGTATGAACCACCAATTGGAAAGAGTGACCACTGTGTGTTGTTGATGGAGTATATCATTGAAGATATTCTTCCTGAGAGTAGAGGCACTGAGGACATGAGGAGGAACTATCCGAAAGGAGATTACATCAAAATGAATGAGCTTTTTGCAGTTATTGACTGGAGAACCTTATTTTACAACAAATCTGTACAAGAAATGTATGACATCTTTTGTGAGAAATATGGGAAGATAGTAGATTGCTGCATACCTGTCACCAAAGTAGGTGTAATTCATGCCAGAGAGAAATGGTTCGCTAATGGGTGTAAAAGAGCTAAGGAGTGGAGAGACAAATGCTGGAAAAGGTATAGGAGGAGAAAAAACATAAATGCCTGGCAAACCTACAAAAGAGCAAGAAATGACTACCTAAGTAAAAGGAGAGAGGCAGAGAGAGACTATGAGAGGGACATCACCAGGAAGGCTAAAGAAAATCCCAAGCTTTTCCACAGCTTTATCAGAGGAAAACTGAAGGTAAAAGAACAGGTTTTAAGGCTAAAGAGAGCGGATGGAAGCATCACTGAGACGGATGAAGAGATCTGCAAAGAATTGAACAAGGAGTTTCAGTCAGTATTTACAGTAGAAAATACCCCACCCCCTCAGATTGCAGTGATAGAAGCTCAAGGCCCGGTATTAGAGAACATCAACCTTACAGCCACAGAGGTATGCAAAGCGCTGATGGATTTAGATGTTCATAAAGCTACAGGTCTTGATGACATATCCCCTCATGTGCTTAAAAAATGCGCAAACACAATATCAGTGGCACTAAGTATCATATTTAAGGAGTCACTGGAGTCGGGGGAGATTCCAAGATGCTGGAAACAAGCAAATGTGATACCTATCTTCAAAAAGGGAAGGAGGGATACGGCTCTGAACTATAGACCAGTTTCCTTGACCAGCATAGTTTGCAAAGTTATGGAGAAACTACTAAGGAAACATATCTCTCTTCACTTGGAATCCTTCAACTTTTTGTCAGTGAGGCAACATGGCTTCAGAGAAGGTAGATCAACAGTAACAAACTTATTAGAATTTTATGATGAGGTAAGCCAAATCTTACAGGAAAGAGAGGGCTGGGCAGATTGCATATTCCTAGACTTCCAGAAAGCGTTTGACACTGTTCCACATGGGAGACTTATTAGGAAGCTGCAATCAATGGCTAGAATAGGTGGAAATGTTTTGGAATGGATAAAAACTTACTTAGAAGGAAGGGAACAGAGGGTTAGAGTAAGACACTCAGTGTCTGAATGGAGAAGAGTTAGTAGTGGAGTTCCACAGGGTTCAGTTTTAGCGCCACTTTTGTTCCTTGTACATGTAAATGACTTACCAGAGTCTGTAAATTCATTCATGAATATGTTTGCAGATGATGCAAAGATTGTGAAGAAAGTAAAAAACGAGAACAATGGTAGAGAACTTCAGGAGGATCTAAATAATCTGCATGAGTGGTCAGAAAAGTGGCTAATGAAATTCAATACTTCAAAATGTAAGGTAATGAGAATGGGTACAAGTGCAAGAAGGCCCAAGCTTGACTACTCGGTGGCTGGAGTGCAACTTCAAGAGACAGAAAATGAGAGAGATCTAGGAGTAAACATACTAGCAGATTTGTCTCCAGAAATACATATAAATGGCATAGTAAGGGCAGCATATGCATTCTTATCAAATGTAAGGGTAGCCTTCAGGCACATGGACAAGGAAATGTTCAGAAATATTTATGTAACCTATGTGAGGCCAAAACTCGAATATGCAGCCCCCTTTTGGAATCCGCACTTGAAAAAGCACATAGCTAAGCTTGAAAAAGTTCAAAGACATGCCACGAAACTGGTGCCAGAAATACGCAATCTCAGTTATGATGAGAGGCTGAGGGAATTAGACTTACCATCACTCGAAGCTAGAAGAGTGAGGGGGGATATGGTGACAGTCTTTAAATTCCTTCATGGTTATGATAGAGTGGATAGGGATCGATATGTTGATATGGCTGGCTCTAGAACTAGAGGTCATAGTTTGAAGCTTGGTAAGAAAACTTCTTTGCAGGATGTAAGGAAATACTTTTTCAGTGTAAGAGTAGTTGATAATTGGAATTGGCTAAGCGAGGAGGTAGTTAATGCTATCTCAATCCATAGTTTTAAGGACAGGTATGATAAGTATGACTAAGTATAAAATGGAACCGATGAGGAGACGGGAAGATACGAGCTTTGGGCTCTTTCCCGTAAACACAATTAGGTAATCACACACACACACACACACACACACACACACACACACACACACACACAAATATATATATATATATATATATATATATATATATATATATATATATATATATATATATATATATATATATATATATATATATATATATATATATATATATATATATATATATATGTATATATATATATATATATATATATATATATATATATATATATATATATATATATATATATATATATATATATATATATATATATATATATATATATATATATATATATATATATATATATATATATATATGATTGCGACATCTGGATGGCCAAAAAAGGAAAAAATAAAAAAATCTGCCCTCATCGGGCTTGAACATAAACTAAACTTAAGGTATAGAGAGAACGAGATGGGAAGTATTGTGATTTGTCAGATGTGAAGGGATAATAAGAGATATGTAACGAACATCCGAGAATATTCGGTGTTGATGTAGACATAGAGAAAGGACTATAACTGGAGGAAGACTTAGCATCGAACTGTCCTGGACAGTCCTATTTAAGTCCAAAAGATCCTTCAGTTGTAGTATCACAACGAGCGGCTGGTGCCATGGGTCAACCTACTACATGGAAATACATACATACATATACATATATATATATATATATATATATATATATATATATATATATATATATATATATATATATATATATATATATATATATATATATATATATATATAACATCAAATAAAGTCATTAACACATGTTAAAATATGAATCAGATTTTACTCCTGACTGGGACTCGAACCTTAGACATAATTACCATGCCAAAGTACTATCAACTACACCACTGAAGGTCTAAATTTTCGTTTCCATGTCAGGGGTAAGATTTGATTCATGTTTTCATATATATCATTTGATTATTATTAATGTCTATATAGCTAGGATTTGAATTAAATGCGAAAAACAAAACCAAGAGTGAGGTTAGGAGAAGCTGTAATGTGAACAAAAAGGCATTCAGATAGAATGCTTTTTTTCCTAGTATAGCAGTCAAGATGTAAGGTTTGCTATTGCTTTAAACCTTCACTGGTGTAGTTGATAGCGCTTTGGCATAGTAATTATGTGTCTTAGGTTTAAATCCCTGTCAGACGTAAAATATATATATATATATATATATATATATATATATATATATATATATATATATATATATATATATATATATATATATATATATTAAATGGTCATCGAGAAGACTCCAAATTAGCAAGACATACATACATACATACATGTCTCCATTCCCACCTTGCAATGTATTTATGTATGCACACATACATACATACATACATACATACATACATACATACATACATACATACATACATACATACATACATACATACATACATACATACATACCTTCATGCATACATACATACATACATACATACATACATACATACATACATACATACATACATACATACATACATATAGAGTGAATTTTACCTTCTTTTAGTGCTGGAGACCTCATATCTTGAGGCTATGCAGTCCTTATCCTAACCCATACACCTAAACCAGGCTTAAGAATGGGCAAGAAAGGAGGAATTAACCTACAGCTCAAATCAAGAGTGACACAACATTTCTTTCACTTACCAATGAGGAGAAATTGGGCATTCAACTACGAATAATTTTTTTTCCGGATACCTTGAGCTGATGGACGTTCTCGAAACCTTCTCTCAAGTCATTTTGGAAGAAGCCAAAGCACTGAAGTAGGCGCAATACATGTGTATATATATATATATATATATATATATATATATATATATATATATATATATATATATATATATATATATATATATATATATATATATATATATATATATATATATAAAGACAAGAATAGGCTTTTGAAAATTGTTAAAAAGAGCCGGAAATTAGGGGCAGTTACTGAACCACTAGACACTCTGTATCAGGAAGGAGTAATAAAACAATTAGAAAAGATCATGCAGGATCGAAACCATCCACTGCACAACTGTTACACATTTTTGAGGTCTGGAAGAAGGCTAGCATTGCCGGAACAGCGTACAAATAGATATAAAAAATCCTTCATTCCAAAGAGTATTTTACTTTTTAACAATTTAAAAGTGGTACACATGAGATAAGCCATTACATCACTGTGATGGATCAGTTTTTAAGGTGATGGATATCATAATGTAGCGTTATGGGCGTATGTAAAATGTGTGTGTATGGGGGTGCATGTTTGTATATTGGTGTGTGTGCAATTGGGTAGGTATGTGGATATGTATATGTAAATGTGAATGTGTATGTACATGTATGTAGCCTATATGTTTGTGTGGGCCATGTTTTTATACCATCTTATATTATCTTTATCTTGATTGTAGTAGGGGGCTCAGTGCCACAAAGAATTTCATTTTGTATACTTGGTGTACTGCAATTTGACAATAAAGTTATCTATCTATCTATCTATCTATCTATCTATCTATCTATCTATCTATCTATCTCTCTATCTCTCTATCTATATAAATTAATATATTAATACATTAGACTAACTTTGTAAATAAATACGTAAGCAATTATAATGACAGGTAAATAGAGATATGATGAATAACACACACACACACACACACACACAAATATATATATATATATATATATATATATATATATATATATATATATATATATATATATATATATATATATATATATATATATATATATATATATACATATTTATATATATATATATATATATATATATATATATATATATATATATATATATATATATATATATATATATATATATATATATATATATATATATATATATATATATATATATATATATATATATATATATATATATATATATATATATATATATATATATATATATATATACATACATGAAGTAGGTTAGTCCATGGCATTAGTCGCCCATTGCGATACTGCAGCTGAAGGTCTTTTGGACTTGAAGAGGACTGTCCGGGACAGTTCAAGGTTAAGTTTTCCTTCAGTTACGGTTCTTTTTTTAATGCCTACATCAACACTGACTATTCTTGGATATTCTTCACAGACCTCTTATTATCCCTTCACAACTGACAAATCATAACACTCTTCCTCTTGATGTTTCTCTGTACTTTATGTTTTCTTCGCGCCCAGGCCCAACGAGGGCAGCTTTATTTTATTTTTTTTTTGCCCGTCATGGTCTCTCACTCTTGTGTTTGCATATATATATATATATATATATATATATATATATATATATATATATATATATATATATATATATATTTTTATATATATATATATATATATATATATATATATATATATATATATATATATATATATATATATATATATATATATATATATATATATATATATATATATATATATATATATATATATATTAAGAGTAGTTTCTAATTGGGATTCGCTAAGCGAGGAGGTAGTTAATTCTAACAATCCATAGCTTTAAGGACAAGTATGAAAAGTATCACTATAAGTACTAAATGGAACCGACCAGGAGACGGGATGTTACGAGCTTGGGGCTCTGTCCCATAATCATAATTGTTTAATTATAATTAGGTAACTGCACACACACAGACAAACACACAGATTGCAGTGATAGAAGCTCAAGGGCCGGTATTAGAGAACATCAACCTTACAGCCACAGAGGTATGCAAAGCACTGATGGATTTAGATGTTCATAAAGCTACAGGTCTTGATGACATATCCCCTTATGTGCTTAAAAAATGCGCAAACACAATATCAGTGGCACTAAGTATCATATTTAAGGAGTCACTGGAGTCGGGGGAGATTCCAAGATGCTGGAAACAAGCAAATGTGATACCTATCTTCAAAAAGGGAAGGAGGGATACAGCTCTGAACTATAGACCAGTTTCCTTGACCAGCATAGTTTGCAAAGTTATGGAGAAACTACTAAGGAAACATATCTCTCTTCACTTGGAATCCTTCAACTTTTTGTCAGTGAGGCAACATGGCTTCAGAGAAGGTAGATCAACAGTAACAAACTTATTAGAATTTTATGATGAGGTAAGCCAAATCTTACAGGAAAGAGAGGGCTGGGCAGATTGCATATTCCTAGACTTCCAGAAAGCGTTTGACACTGTTCCACATGGGAGACTTATTAGGAAGCTGCAATCAATGGCTAGAATAGGTGGAAATGTTTTGGAATGGATAAAAACTTACTTAGAAGGAAGGGAACAGAGGGTTAGAGTAAGACACTCTAGTTGATAATTGGAATTGGCTAATCGAGGAGGTAGTTAATGCTATCTCAATCCATAGTTTTAAGGACAGGTATGATAAGTATGACTAAGTATAAAATGGAACCGATCAGGGGACGGGAAGATTTTTTTTTTTTTTTTTTTTTTTTTTAAGAGTGTGACACCGGGATAGGCAGTAACTGCCCTCATCAACAAAGGCCCGGGCACGAGAAAATACCAAGACGAAGGAAAAGAAAAAGTTAAGGGCAAGGCAGAGATGAAGTAATGTCACACAAAGGAAAACGACAGACAGAAAAAACAGTCAAAGTAAACACAATTAGGTAATCACAATTAGGTAATCTCTCTCTCACTCTCTCTCACACACACACACACACACACACACACACACACACACACACACACACATAGTTTGAAGCTTGGTAAGAAAACTTCTTTGCAGGATGTAAGGAAATACTTTTTCAGTGTAAGAGTAGTTGATAATTGGAATTGGCTAAGCGAGGAGGTAGTTAATGCTATCTCAATCCATAGTTTTAAGGACAGGTATGATAAGTATGACTAAGTATAAAATGGAACCGATGAGGAGACGGGAAGATACGAGCTTTGGGCTCTTTCCCGTAAACACAATTAGGTAATCACAATTAGGTAATCATATATATATATATATATATATATATATATATATATATATATATATATATATATATATATATATATAATATAATATAATATACTATATATATATATATATATATATATATATATATATATATATATATATATATATATATATATATAAATATATATATATATATATATATATATATATATATATATATATATATATATATATATATATATATATATATATATATATATATATATATATATATATATATATATATATATATATATATATATATATATATATATATATATATATATATATATATATATATATATATATATATATATATATATATATATATATATATATATATATATATATATATATATATATATATATATATATATATTCATGAGTGTGACACCGGAAATGTTTAGACGAAGCAAAAGAAAAAGCTTTTGGACAAGGCCGAGAGGAGGTAATGATACACAAAGGAAAAGGACAGACTGGAATATATCGTCAAAGTACTAAGGACCTAGAGATGTAGTCACCGTGGCTTAAGCGGTAGCGTCCGCGACTCTGAGGCGTCAGGTCCATGGTTCGCACCCCATCACGATCTGAGGTTAGCAAGGGCATGCACTCAGGGTAAGGATTGCATCTGCCAAATCAAGTCCTTCGTAAGAAGGCAACCGTCCTAGCCCTGGGTAGAAAAGGGAGTCCCTGACGTAAAACCGGAACTAATGACCTAGATATATGGAGGGTTAGGCCCTGAGATGACAATAGAATTGCTCTTTGAAGGAAGATAGGTGATAAGAATTTGGAAAAACATAAAAAGGAAAAGACTCCCAGAGTCCGGAGGTAGATGGTAAGAAGCAGTCGCTGCACTGACCAATCAGCGAGCTACAAATCTCCACACTGTACCTGTGAGATGAGACCGCTTGGCGAGTGTTACATGGCCTCAGCAGCGGGGGAGGGATGCAACTCGCCAGCTCATTAGAGCACCGATGGAAGAGTAGCAATAGAAAAGAGAAAGGTATGGTACCTTATAGTGAAGAGAGAGAGAGTCCAGATTAAAAGTAAGAGAAGGATCACTATTGAGACTGACTGCCTTAGATTTGACCCTATCAAGGAGATAAGTATAAGATGAAGCACCCCAGATGTGTGAGCAGTATTCTAAGCAGGAACAGATAAGACCTTTATAGATTTTAAGTAACTGTAAAGAGGAAAAGTTGTAGAGGGGATATTTAGAAACAGCTTTGGACCCTTTACAAATTTATTAATATAAACCAGAACATAATTCAAAAACCCCTATTTGGGGTTTATCTAATTTTCAAGATTATAGTACAGTATTATTAATATTCCTTGATTCTAAACATCATTCTATCTTCTTTATATATTGACCATGCTGCACGAAATCTTATTGAAGAATAAAATGGCGGGCTTACTCATCATAACATAAACAATAAAAAAAAACAGCTGAGACATAAGAAAACTATACATTTCGTTACAAAAGTAACGTATATTGTACATGGGAAATTTAAATTAAATATATATATATATATATATATATATATATATATATATATATATATATATATATATATATATATATATATATATATATATATATTCTCTACATTAGTTCCCTCCCAAAAAGCGGAGCTAATAATAGAAATAATCATTACTATTTTTAAATTTTATTTTTCTACCTGAGGATGATGTTGCAACTTTAGGAGGAACTATGTTTTGAGAATCAGGATTGACATAGTCTTGGTTATCACTATTATTGTTAATATCATCAAAATCACTTGTGTTTGACTATGTTCTAGTGGTTCAACAGTGCTTGATTCAGGCATTGCATTAGGTTCGATTATTGGTTTCAAGCGATCAATAGAAACACAACAATGTACATCATCAGACAATTGTATAAGGAAATGTTTAGGCATGCGCTTGATAACCTTATATGGTCCTGAGTATGGGGCTTCCAAAGATTTCATGACTCTATCAACTCGTAACCAGACTTTATCACAGGTGTCTAAATCTTTAGGAATAAATGTCTTGGAAAACTATGGCACTTACCACTAGCTAGGTAACTTACATCTAATTTGGACATCTCTTTGGCTAAATACTTAACAGATGAGTTTGTTAAATCACTAGTATTAGTACTGCTTGTGTCTCCCATCAGTTTTGGTAATAAAAGTGAGGTACCATTAACAGCACTAAATGGGGAAAATCCATTTTCATTAGGAGTATTATGAATACCAAGAAGTATAATAGGTAGGGATTGTAACCAATTTTCTTTTCAAGCCATTAGAGCAGATTTGATAATTCTGTGAGTACGCTCCATCATTCTATTATATTGGGGATGATAAGCGGTTGTTCTTAACCTATGAAATCCTACAATTGATGAGAGTTTTTGAAACATTTCACTCTCAAACTGAGAGCAGCGATCAGTAATAACATTGAGTGGAACTCCAAATCGTGATATCCATTCATTTATGAAAGCTTGCGCTACAGTCTGTGCAGTGATATCTGCTAATGGTTGTACTTCTATCCAACGAGTGGCTCGATCAATGCACGTCAATAAATATTTATATGGACTAATATATGGTTCTGGAAGATTTTGAACTGTAGGAAGGGGACCTACGATATTTAAATGTACTGATTGAAAACGTGATGAGGGTAAGTCAAAGTTACTTATAGCACTCTTAGTATGATGGTGAATCTTGGACTGTTGACAAGACAAGTACTCTCTACACCATTTTCTGATGGATCGGTTCATGCCAGGCCAAAAATACCTAGATTTTACCAATTTCAGGGTTGACTTTATACCAGGGTGAGAAAAGCTATGTAGGCTGTTAAAAATTTACACACGTAGATGCATTACAGCACACAATATTTTCTTCATTTAGCAATCTGGAAGGTCTTAACTTATCCGAGTATGCCTGGGTCTCTTCATCTAGAAACTGAACTTCTGCAATTTCAGGTAAATGACAAACATCTAACATAACTGCGTTAGCAGGTCGCGAAAGGCAATCAGCCACAGTGTTATGTGAATCTCTTCTATAACTAACATCGGCGAGATATTCTGTTAAGATAGATAAATGCCTTTGTTGTCTATCAGACTTAGCTGGATTAATACTTTTGAAAGCACTGCAAAGTGGCGTATGGTCTGTTAACAATAATACATAATGACCTTCAATTTGAGGACGGAGATGTAATACTGCTAAATAAGCGGCGAGATGTTACCTATCAAATGTAGAATATTTTCTTTGTGATTCTGAAAGTTTCTTTGAGAAAAATCCCACAGGTATATGTTGCTCATTAACTATTTGATGGAGTCCAGCTCCTACAGCATATTGACTACTATCAGTTAATAACTGAAAATGGGCATAGCATGTTTGTATATGTGCGAGAGCTTTGAGGTTAGACAGAACTTCCTTAATGTCATCAAAAGATTGCTTTTCCTTTTCAGTTAATTCTAATGATTTGTGATTTGGCTTCAATCTTATACATTCTGTTAATGGTAAGACAGTTGAGGCAAATTTAGGAAATAATTTTCTATGAAAACCTATCATGCCCAAAAATCGACGCAAACTCTTTGAATCAGAGTGAGTAAGGAAATTCTGACAAGTCATAAATATTATTTGATGTTGGGCAAATACCATCAGCACTGACACTGAATCCTAAAAAGTCAAGTTCTTTAACGCAAAATATACATTCAAAGAAACTTTAAAATTGTAATTATTAAGGATATCAAATACTATTTTAAGATCGTGTAAATAGGCATTTCCATTATCTGAGAATACCAATATATCATCCAAGTATATAAATACACACGTTATATTCGAGAATATCTTGTCCATTACTCTTTGAAAAGTTGCGGCTGCGTTACAGAGGCCAAAGGGTATATAATGAAACTCATATAACCCAAAAGGGGTAGTTATAGCTGTTTTTGGGACATCGTCCGGGTGTACCCTAATCTGATGATAGGCCGAAGTTAAGTCAATCTTTGGGAAACAAATTTTATTTGCAAGTTTAGATGTAAAAGAATTAATATCGGGAATAGGGTATCGGTCTATTTTCGTAATGAAGTTTAGTGCTCTATAATCACCACAAGGACGGTATTCACCATTACTCTTAGGGACTAGGTGTAAAGGAGAACTCCACTCACTTTCAGATGGGATAATGCACCGAATCCTTTTTGGGCAACCTTAAATTTTTCTTCACTTAGCTGACGTGTCTTTGCAAATACAGGAGGGTTACTACCTGGTTCTATTCTATGATACACTCCACAATAGATTGCATTTTTATTATCATGATGTCTTGAATATATTTCAGGACAGTTTATTTCTATGTACATTATGTAAGTATTGTTTTGCATACACTGTAGTTTCGTTTATTGTAACGTAAGTGCATGTATGTATACTTTTAGACTTAGTATATGTACCTATTCATTTCTAGCATGTATACACGTATATTTGTTTGTATAATGTGTAGTTTATTATGGAGGCTGGCTGTAGAAGACTTATGCTGGCGTCACACATAGCCAAAACTCCCGACCCGACTCTTAAGACCGCGTTCCGACGGAATCTTCGCTCAATCCTTGGAGATCCGGAAGATATTTTAGCCAACAGGTGCATTCCTGTGCCTGTCGAAAGTGCGTCATACGTCCGCGTAAGCAGTCCTATGGATCGTAATTGCAATCGTACGGAGTAGTTTGGACGCGTAATTTAGCGTACGACTGATCGTACGCAAACGTAAGTCTCATCATAGAACACGGGAAATGTAAATTTTTTACCGTTACGACTGGGCCGACCATGCTCCCGACGCTCCCGACCCATCATAGGGGAACGTACACGTTTGTAGGGGGTTGTACGCAGTCGGGAGGAATACTGTAATTCCCCCGAAGGAAGGGTATCGTGGCAAGAGAGAATGGTTTAAAGGACGACGTTTGTAACTTTAATTTAGTTAGAATTGATCCTAGTGAACAATAAATATATGGAAAATATATATATATATATATATATATATATATATATATATATATATATATATGTATATATGTATGTATGTATGTATGTATGTATGTATGTATGTATGTATGTATGTATGTATGTATGTATGTATGTATGTATGTATGTATGTATGTATGTATGTATGTATGTATGTATGTATGTATGTATGTATGTATGTATGTATGTATGTATGTATGGATGGATGGATGGATGGATGGATGGATGGATGGATGGATGGATGGATGGATGGATGGATGGATGGATGGATGGATGGATGGATGTATGTATGTATGTATGTATGTATGTATGTATGTATGTATGTATGTATGTATGTATGTATGTATGTATGTATATATATATATATATATATATATATATATATATATATATATATATATATATATATATATATATATATATATATATATATATATATATATATATATATATATATATATATATATATATATATATATATATATATATATATATATATATATATATATATATATATATATTATACACACACTCATATATATATATATACATATATATATATATATATATATATATATATATATATATATATATATATATATATATATATATATATATATATATATATATATATATATATATATATATATATATATATATATATATATATATATATATATATATATATATATATATATATATATGGGATATTTGTGAAAGTATAACCCTGATTTATATATTTGGCACTTCAGCTACTTTTATATATATATAAGTAAATATATGTTGGCCATGTATGTTAATATATTTCATATATTTTGTTTGACACATTTATGGATTTGATTAATTCATATTTTGATATATTGATTTCACAATATTATATGGGAAATATATGCTTTATTGCATGACCAATATTAATGGTCATATATAAATATATATTATAGTAAAATGATGATATAAGTAATAAACAGGAAATGAACAGAAAATAATAATTTTTAAGATACAAAAATATATACTGTACAAAAATATATAAATTTCATTATGAGAAAATACACAAGTATGGCAAGACATATCCCCATGTAATAATATAAGCGTACTGAAAAAATTACATATGAGAATATCATGCTAAAACAATAAGAAATGCGGCAAGCGGAGCAGGAAAACTGAACGCCTGGACTGGGTTGTCAGAAATGAGACCACGCATGCGCGTGCTGTCTTTTCATCCTGCGCTGCCAGACGTATAAGCGAATTTTTAAATTTTTAACGGTTCCAGACTCGGAGGACTGCGTACCCCGGGTAGGATCGATCCTCTGGATCGTACGCGGGCATACACCTTCTCCTACGCCCGCGTACTATCAAGAAGATCGATCTTACCCATCATACGCAGTCTTCTATGACTGATTTGGTCTTCCGAATCACGGAGATTATTGGGTGCAGCAGCCAATTATCGTTGGCCCTCCACGACAGTTCA
>JAXCGZ010016997.1:250000-257500 GCA_037179515.1 Halocaridina rubra
ATATTTAAGGAGTAACTGGAGTCGGGGGAGATTCCAAGATGCTGGAAACAAGCAAATGTGATACCTATCTTCAAAAAGGGAAGGAGGGATACGGCACTGAACTATAGACCAGTTTCCTTGACCAGCATAGTTTGCAAAGTTATGGAGAAACTACTAAGGAAACATATCTCTCTTCACTTGGAATCCTTCAACTTTTTGTCAGTGAGGCAACATGGCTTCAGAGAAGGTAGATCAACAGTAACAAACTTATTAGAATTTTATGATGAGGTAAGCCAAATCTTACAGGAAAGAGAGGGCTGGGCAGATTGCATATTCCTAGACTTCCAGAAAGCGTTTGACACTGTTCCACATGGGAGACTTATTAGGAAGCTGCAATCAATGGCTAGAATAGGTGGAAATGTTTTGGAATGGATAAAAACTTACTTAGAAGGAAGGGAACAGAGGGTTAGAGTAAGACACTCAGTGTCTGAATGGAGAAGAGTTAGTAGTGGAGTTCCACAGGGTTCAGTTTTAGGGCCACTTTTGTTCCTTGTATATGTAAATGACCTACCAGAGTCTGTAAATTCATTCATGAATATGTTTGCAGATGATGCAAAGATTGTGAAGAAAGTAAAAAACGAGAACAATGGTAGAGAACTTCAGGAGGATCTAAATAATCTGCATGAGTGGTCAGAAAAGTGGCTAATGAAATTCAATACTTCAAAATGTAAGGTAATGAGAATGGGTACAAGTGCAAGAAGGCCCAAGCTTGACTACTCGGTGGCTGGAGTACAACTTCAAGAGACAGAAAATGAGAGAGATCTAGGAGTAAACATACTGGCAGATTTGTCTCCAGAAATACATATAAATGGCATAGTAAGGGCAGCATATGCATTCTTATCAAATGTAAGGGTAGCCTTCAGGCACATGGACAAGGAAATGTTCAGAAATATTTATGTAACCTATGTGAGGCCAAAACTCAAATATGCAGCCCCCTTTTGGAATCCGCACTTGAAAAAGCACATAGCTAAGCTTGAAAAAGTTCAAAGACATGCCACGAAACTGGTGCCAGAAATACGCAATCTCAGTTATGATGAGAGGCTGAGGGAATTAGACTTACCATCACTCGAAGCTAGGAGAGTGAGGGGGGATATGGTGACAGTCTTTAAATTCCTTCATGGTTATGATAGAGTGGATAGGGATCGATATTTTGATATGGCTGGCTCTAGAACTAGAGGTCATAGTTTGAAGCTTGGTAAGAAAACTTCTTTGCAGGATGTAAGGAAATAGTTTTTCAGTGTAAGAGTAGTTGATAATTGGAATTGGCTAAGCGAGGAGATAGTTAATGCTATCTCAATCCATAGTTTTAAGGACAGGTATGATAAGTATGACTAAGTATAAAATGGAACCGATGAGGAGACGGGAAGATACGAGCTTTGGGCTCTTTCCCGTAAACACAATTAGGTAATCACAATTAGGTAATCACACACACACACACACACATATATATATATATATATATATATATATATATATATATATATATATATATATATATATATATATATATATATATATATATATTATATATATATATATATATATATATATATATATATATATATATATATATATATATATATATATACATATATATATATATATATATATATATATATATATATATATATATATATATATATATATATATATATATATATATATATATATATATATATATATATATATATATATATACATATAATTATATATATACATATATATATATATATATATATATATATATATATATATATATATATATATATATATATATATATATATATATATATAAATATATATATATATATATATATATATATATATATATATATATATATATATATATATATATATATATATATATATATATATATATATATAGTAGGTTGGCTCATGGCACCAGCTGCCCGTTGCGATACTACAACTGAAGGTACTTGGTTCTTGCCACCTTTTTATCACGAATCTTAGCCTGTACTTCTGATGTCCAGCACCAGTTTTCTTTATCTTGTAGTGTTTTCCCCAGCTCTTGTTCTCTAGCCTCTCTCACAATTTTTCCAACGTCGTCCCAGCCTCTGTCTCTCACATATGTTGTCAGTTTTTTACTTACTGCCTCCCTAAAGGCTAATTTACTTTCCTCCTCCTTTATCTTCCACCATTTTGTTTTCACCATCCTTTGCACTCTTCTTCTTATCCTTCCGACTAATATTAGGTCTGTTACCACCAGCCTATGCTGCGAAGCCACACTTTCTCCCTTGATTAACTCTTTACAATTTATGATTTCAATTTTATCTTTCCTCCTACACAAGAACAAGTCAATCTGGCTTTCTCTATTTCCACTTTTGTAGGTGAACATCTGTGCTTCTCTTTTCTTAAAGGTGTTAATAATAGCCAGGTCAAATGCCATTGCAAAATCAATTATCTGTTCTCCTTCTTCATTTCTTTCTCCCACTCCCTATCCTCCGTGCACTCTCTGAATGTTTGCATTGTCTTGTTCTATGAGACCATTCAGATCACCTCCCAGCACTATCCTCTCATTTTCTGGCACTGCCCTTATCAAGTTGTCTATCTGTCTCCAGAACTCCTCCTTTTCCTCTGCTGAGCATCCTCTTTGAGGGGCGTAGGCTGATATAACACTGATTGTCATTTCGTGGTCTGCCACTTTTACTTTAATAATTCTGTCATTCAATCTTAAAGCTTCTATAACACTTTCTTGCCATCTCCTGTTCAGTATCAGTCTTACACCATTCTTACCTCGTGCATCTGCTCCACTGTATATCAACTTATATTCTTTCCCAAGTGGCATTGCCTTATTTCCTCTCCACCTCGTCTCTTGTATACAGCAGATCTCTACCTTCCTTCTCTCCAGCATGTCTACCAGTTCTCTTCATCTCCCTGTCATGCTTCTTACATTTATGGATCCAGTCTGCAACTTCATAGTTTGGGCTTTCTTCTTTAGCCACGCCCGTCCTTGACGCAGTAGCTCTTTCATATTTTCTACAGGAGTTGGGCGAAGCTCCTGCGCGTCGCTTTCAAGATACGCCCTGGCCTTACTCTCTCTACAATTCTGGCTTCTTTCCATAGTTTTGGCTTTATGTTTTACTAATGGATGCCCTTCCTACCTCACACCCTCCCCATTTATCCGGGCTTGGGGCCGGCACAGAGTTCAGCTGGCTTGCTACCCCGGTTGCTGGGTTTGCTACCCCGGTGGCTGAGTTTTATATATATATATATATATATATATATATATATATATATATATATATATATATATATATATATATATATATATATATATATATATATATATATATATATATATATATATATATATATATATATATATATATATATATATATATATATATATATATATATATATATATATATATATATATATATATATATATATATATATATATATATATATATATATATATATATATATATATATATATATATATATATATATATATATATATATATATATATATATATATATATATATATATATATATATATATATATATATATATATATATATATATATATATATATATATATATATATATATATACATATATATATATATATATATATATATATATATATATATATATATATATATATATATATATATATATATATATATATATATATATATATATATATATATATATATATATATATATATATATATATATATATATATATATATATATATATATATATATATATATATATATATATATATATATATATATATCATATATATATATATATATATATATATATATATATATATATATATATATATATATATATATATATATATATATATATATATATATATATATATATATATATATGTGTGTGTGTGTGTGTGTGTGTGTGTGTGTGTGTGTGTGTGTGTGTGATTACCTAATTGTTATTACCTAATTGTGTTTACGGGAAAGAGCCCAAAGCTCGTATCTTCCCGTCTCCTCATCGGTTCCATTTTATACTTAGTCATACTTATCATACCTGTCCTTAAAACTATGGATTGAGATAGCATTAACTACCTCCTCGCTTAGCCAATTCCAATTATCAACTACTCTTACACTGAAAAACTATTTCCTTACATCCTGCAAAGAAGTTTTCTTACCAAGCTTCAAACTATGACCTCTAGTTCTAGAGCCAGCCATATCAAAATATCGATCCCTATCCACTCTATCATAACCATGAAGGAATTTAAAGACTGTCACCATATCCCCCCTCACTCTCCGAGCTTCGAGTGATGGTAAGTCTAATTCCCTCAGCCTCTCATCATAACTGAGATTGCGTATTTCTGGCACCAGTTTCGTGGCATGTCTTTGAACTTTTTCAAGCTTAGCTATGTGCTTTTTCAAGTGGGGATTCCAAAAGGGGGCTGCATATTCGAGTTTTGGTCTCACATAGGTTACATAAATATTTCTGAACATTTCCTTGTCCATGTGCCTGAAGGCTACCCTTACAGTTGATAAGAATGCATATGCTGCCCTTACTATGCCATTTATATGTATTTCTGGAGACAAATCTGCCAGTATGTTTACTCCTAGATCTCTCTCATTTTCTGTCTCTTGAAATTGTACTCCAGCCACCGAGTAGTCAAGCTTGGGCCTTCTTGCACTTGTACCCATTCTCATTACCTTACATTTTGAAGTATTGAATTTCATTAGCCACTTTTCTGACCACTCATGCAGATTATTTAGATCCTCCTGAAGTTCTATGCCATTGTTCTCGTTTTTTACTTTCTTCACAATCTTTGCATCATCTGCAAACATATTCATGAATGAATTTACAGACTCTGGTAGGTCATTTACATATACAAGGAGCAAAAGTGGCCCTAAAACTGAACCCTGTGGAACTCCACTACTAACTCTTCTCCATTCAGACACTGAGTGTCTTACTCTAACCCTCTGTTCCCTTCCTTCTAAGTAAGTTTTTATCCATTCCAAAACATTTCCACCTATTCTAGCCATTGATTGCAGCTTCCTAATAAGTCTCCCATGTGGAACAGTGTCAAACGCTTTCTGGAAGTCTAGGAATATGCAATCTGCCCAGCCCTCTCTTTCCTGTAAGATTTGGCTTACCTCATCATAAAATTCTAATAAGTTTGTTACTGTTGATCTACCTTCTCTGAAGCCATGTTGCCTCACTGACAAAAAGTTGAAGGATTCTAAGTGAAGAGAGATATGTTTCCTTAGTAGTTTCTCCATAACTTTGCAAACTATGCTGGTCAAGGAAACTGGTCTATAGTTCAGTGCCGTATCCCTCCTTCCCTTTTTGAAGATAGGTATCACATTTGCTTGTTTCCAGCATCTTGGAATCTCCCCCGACTCCAGTGACTCCTTAAATATGATACTTAGTGCCACTGATATTGTGTTTGCGCATTTTTTAAGCACATGAGGGGATATGTCATCAGGACCTGTAGCTTTATGAACATCTAAATCCATCAGCGCTTTGCATACCTCTGTGGCTGTAAGGTTGATGTTCTCTAATACCGGCCCTTGAGCTTCTATCACTGCAATCTGAGGGGGTGGGGTATTTTCTACTGTAAATACTGACTGAAACTCCTTGTTCAATTCTTTGCAGATCTCTTCATCCGTCTCAGTGATGCTTCCATCCGCTCTCTTTAGCCTTAAAACCTGTTCTTTTACCTTCAGTTTTCCTCTGATAAAGCTGTGGAAAAGCTTGGGATTTTCTTTAGCCTTCCTGGTGATGTCTCTCTCATAGTCTCTCTCTGCCTCTCTCCTTTTACTTAGGTAGTCATTTCTTGCTCTTTTGTAGGTTTGCCAGGCATTTATGTTTTTTCTCCTCCTATACCTTTTCCAGCATTTGTCTCTCCACTCCTTAGCTCTTTTACACCCATTATCGAACCATTTCTCTCTGGCATGAATTACACCTACTTTGGTGACAGGTATGCAGCAATCTTCTATCTTCCCATATTTCTCACAAAAGATGTCATACATTTTTTGTGCAGATTTGTTGTAAAATAAGGTTCTCCAGTCAATAACTGCAAAAGGCTCATTCATTTTGATGTAATCTCCTTTTGGATAGTTCCTCCTCATGTCCTCAGTGCCTCTACTCTCAGGAAGAATATCTTCAATGATATACTCCATCAACAACACACAGTGGTCACTCTTTCCAATTGGTGGTTCATACTCAATTTTTTCAATATCCAACACATTATCTGTGAACACTAGATCAAGTAGTGATGGCTCATCCCCACCCCTGGCCCTTGTTGGTTCCATTACATGTTGGTGTAGGAAATTCCCTTGTACGCAATCTAGGAATCTTGCCCCGAATGAGTCCTCACCACTGTGTGGGTCAAGATTTATCCAATCTATCTCTTTATGATTAAAGTCTCCCATAATCAAAATCCTACATTTTTTTCCCGTGCCATGTTAACAACTGAGTTTATGACTTCAATAGTACATATATGACTTTCCTCATAAACTTCAAGCCTATTTTGGTTCCTTGGTGGGTTGCATACAACAGTTATTATAATGCTCTCTGACCCAGTATTTATGCGAGCAACAAGAAATTCCTTGAACTCACTTTCAATAGCCAAGTTTATTTCTTCAACTTGAATCCTTTCACTTATGAGCAGTGCTATCCCTCCACCAGTCCTCTCAGATCTTTCAACCCTTAGTATTCTGAAGCCCTTAGGAAAAACTGTGACACTGTTTATGTCCTCACTCAACTTAGTCTCTGTAATTGCTACTATATCTGCCTTACTGTTGTGAATCCTATCTTTTAATTCTACTGCCTTACCAGCTAATCCATCAGCATTTGTGTATAACAATCTTAATGAGGCCCCATCCCCCGATCTTCTGTCATTATCTTCTTTATCTCCCCTTTGTCTGGAAGAACTCTGAAACGAAAATTTTTCTTCTGTTCTTCATATCTTTCATCATTTAACCTTCTTGCCTCTTGCAACAAGTGTGTGTGAGATAGAGAGGCAATGTGGAATATTTTGAGATTATATGAAATTAATGGTAAATTGTGGCATGCAGTGAAGAGTGTATGAGGGCAGTAGAGCTTGTGTTATGGTAAGGAATGAAGTGAGTGAGTGAGTTCCAGTGAGTTGTGACTGAGACAGGGATGTGTGATGTCACCATGGCTGTTCAATTTGTATATTGATGAAGTCATAAGAGAGGTGAATGAGTGAGTGCATGGTCGAGATTTGAGAATGGTAGATGGGGTTGATAACGAATGGGAGCTGAATCAGTTGCTGTTTTTAGATGATACTGTGGCTGTGGCAGATTCAGAGGAGAAGCGGTGTCAGTTAGTGTCAGAATTTGGAATGGTGTGTGAGAGAAGCAAGTTGCTAGTGAATGTGGGAAAGAGTAAAGTTATGAGGTGTACAAGAAATGAGGATGGTGCTGAATTGAATGTTATGTTAAATGGAGAGACAGTTGAGGAAGTTGATCAGTTTAA
>JAXCGZ010016997.1:262500-263857 GCA_037179515.1 Halocaridina rubra
AATAGAAACTGAGGTCGGAGGACTCCGCAATTTTGCTTTGTTAGACACAGGTTCTGATGTGTTGTTACTTGATTGAAGTATAATTGTTGAACCCAGTACTAAACTAGATTGTTCTGTACTAATAACTACTGTAAGTAATGATACTCCTAATTACCTTTGAATCAAAGAAGTAGTAAAACAAGTACTTGCATTGGAATGGTGTCCAACTAAAAATTTAGATGTTCATTTCTTGTCTTACCTAGGTTAAGTATTGAACAGGCAAAAGTAATAATTGGAGAAACGTTCAACAAGCATGTTTGAAACCTTATTTCAGATCTAGATGTAATATTATCTAAGTGTCAGTTTATCAAAGCAGAAAAAGAGTACTTAGGCCACCAATTGTCGTCCGCGGGAGTGGCAGTTTTGCATGATAACATAAGTCATAGAAAATTGTTTTGGCTCCCAAACCTGAAAGAAATTAGGTCTTTTCTCGGACTTTGCTCATACTATCGTAAGTTTCGTATATATATATATTGTATATATATATATATATATATATATATATATATATATATATATATATATATATATATATATATATATATATATATATATATATATATATGGTAAGCAAGCCCGTCAGTGAAACTACATATATATATATATATATATATATATATATATATATATATATATATATATATATATATATATATATATATATATATATATATATATATATATATATATATATATATATATACATATATATACATATATATATATATATATATATATATATATATATATATATATATATATATATATATATATATATATATATATACATATATAAGAACATAAGAACATAAGAATAGGGAACACTGCAACATGCCTACTGGCACACACGAGGCAGCTCCATTTTTAATGATATTTTCAGCATGTCTAACCTATTCTATTCTACTCTACTTATTTATTCTATTTTTTTATGATTTTTCTAAGAAGCACTAACCTATTCATACCCACCCTATCATATATCTGTCTAATCTACATTTGAAAGTGTCTAAGGTATTGGCATTTACTATCCTACTAGGAAGCCTGTTCCATGCATCAGCTACTCTATTACCAAACCAATTTTTACCAATTTCCCTTCTGAACCTAAATTTATCAAGCTTAAATCCATTATTACGAGTTCTGGTTTGATCATGAATTTTTAAAACTTTATTAATATCTCCCTTGTTAAGCCCTTTAAACCATTTATACAATTCAATCATATCCCCCCTAACTCTGCGCCTCTCTAGAGAATGTAGATTAAGTTTTCTTAATCTGTCCTCATATAGGGTGACCAGAATTGCACAGCATAATCTAAATGGGGCCT
>JAXCGZ010016998.1:0-52500 GCA_037179515.1 Halocaridina rubra
ATTTGTATAACTTGTCACAAAGATTGCTGTAGTATCCATATTACATGCCTTGAGTTTCTAGTTCTTTTCCTTTTAGTATAATGTATTTTAGTCTGATAGTGTGTATACTGTATATTATGTAGAGTTTTAGTTTAATTTTTAATCAGTCTTTTAATTTAACAAGGTGACTGTTATTTGCAAGTACCCTTTAAGAAAAGCTGTAAGTGTATGTATAAAGAGAAAATAATAGGCAGTGACGAGAGGGGGTATTTTAGATTTACAATTTCATTGGCTACAAATTTATAGTACAGTATTCTTAAAAACTTTAAATATTTATCTTGACTTTATTTATGGACCCCCTCTTGTTTATTTTGCCCAAGGTTTTACACCAAACAAAAACTAATTAAAATGTTGCATCCTAACCAAGTCTTCTCTGTGTTTTGTCCATGACCCTTTAGCATGAAGCGGAAGATTGAACCAACAAGGTAAGAGCTGACTGCATTTATGTAATATTCCTCTTGCACTTTTTAAGAGCATACACAGGGAATTGCACAGGGACCTGGATTCTTGACTAAAAGTTACACTTAAGATCAGTTCCAGTTTTGAAATTATAATACTTAAAACTTTTCATAATTTTATCTGTATATGTCTCTATAGTTTATCTTCTCTGTGATCTGGAATTATGATGTATATTATTAGTACTTCATTGATATATAATGATGCATAATATTGGAATTTATATAGGATCAATGCACTGATTACATTTATTGCTGATTGAAGTCTGATATCTCCAAGCTAAATATAATTTAGATTGTCAACATTAAATTGTTTTCTTTTACAACTGATCTCAGGTTATACTGCAACAAAGAATTAAGGTATTTTTTTTTTATGCTGACGAGGCTTTTTTTTTTTTCGAAACTGTCTTTCACTTATCATTACTATTCATAAATCACTAGTGTCTCAGCTACTATTAGGAGTTTTTATATTCTTTTTTACTTATTTATTTAGTAACTTATGTGTTCCATGATTTAGATAAAAGATATATTGTATTCTTCTTCTTCTACTCTGGCTTCCAATTCTCTCCTCACATCTGTTCTTGCTTTCACCACCTCATTCCTAACCCTATCCAACCGAGATACACCAAGCATACTCCTCAGGCATTAAGTTTCCGTCTCTCACTTACTTTCATACCCCATAACTCTGATCCATACATCACAGTTGGCACAACCACTTTCTTAACATACATTTCCAACCCTCTTTTCTTCATCACTCATTTCAACGCACCCAACACTTTACATCTTTCATTCACTCTGTGACACACATCTGCTTCCACTTCACCATTCGCAGCTATAACCGAGCCTAAATACTTAAACTGATCAACTTTCTCATGTGTCTCTCCATTCAACATAACATTCAATCCAGCACCATCCTCATTTCTTGTACACCTCATAACCTTACTCTTTCCCACATTCACTCGCAACTTCCTTCTCTCACACACCATTCCAAATTCTGACACTAACTGACACAGCTTCTCCTCTGAATCTGCCACCACCACAGTATCATCAGCAAACAGCAACTGATTCAGCTCCCACTCGTTATCATCCCCATCTACCACTCTCAAACCTCGACCTCGCACTCACTCATTCACCTCTCAAATTGAACAGCCATGGTGACACCACACATCCCTGTCTCAGTCCCACACTCACTGGAAACCACTCACTCACCTCATTCCCTACCCTAACACAAGCTTTACTGCCCTCATACAAACTCTTCACTGCTTGCAATAATCTACCATCAATTCCATATAACCTCAAAACAATGCACATTGCCTCTCTAACAACTCTATCATATGCTTTCTCCAGATCCAAAAATGCAAAATACACATCCTTACCCTTTGCTAAATATCTCTCACATAACTGCCTAACTATGAAAATCTGATCTATACGACCTCTACCTCTCCTAAAACCACTCTGCACTTCCGCAATCACATTTTCTGTCTTATCCCTAATCCTATTAATCAGTATCCTACCATACGCTTTTCCTACCACACTCAACAAACTTATACCCCTAGAATTACTGCATTCATACACATCTCCTTTACATTTGTATAGAGGCACTATACAGGCAATCACCCATTTCACTGGCACCATTGACAATATAAAGCATATATTAAACACTCTTACTAACCATTCCAATGCAGTCACACCCCCTTCTTTCAACATCTCCGCTCTCACACCATCCATTCCAGGTGCTTTACCCGCTTTCGTTTCATCCAACGCCCTTTTCACCTCCTCTCTTGTAATCTCTCTCATTTTCATCTCCCATTACTGGCACTTGAACACCCCCCACTGCCACTATAGCTGCCTCTCTATCTTCCTCAACATTCAGCAAGCACTCAAAATATTCTGCCCATCTTTTCCTTGTATCATTCCCTCTTAACATATGTCCATTCACATATTTCACTGTCTCTTCCATCCTCGATCCACCCTTCCTTACTCTCGGCAAAATATACAGTATTAAGTACATTTTAATATTGTGACCTCAGTTGGTTACATTTTAAAGTACAATTAAGATATGTACTTTGAGAAGGTGACATGTTGAGATTTACATTTAAACACTTATAGTATTCTATACAGTAACAAATAGAAATGGTTTATATAAGTGCATGATTGCAACTGTATATATAAACTACATAGAAAATACGGTGGCAAATTTTATTGGAAATATGAAACAATAGTGCAAAGCCAGATTGCAGATTACTTTGGAACTTCAGGGTTACGATCCTGACAGCTGACTTAAGTCGGAACAATCCTATAATTCGAACCTAGGTCCCCCTCTGATTCTAAAAATAAATACTCTAAAACTGAAAAATAATCTAAGTTCTTAATCAAAGATATAAAAATAGTAAAACAACACTATGCAGTATTACTTACCTTTACTACTGTGGTTGGCTTGCAACTGGATAACTTCAGGCCCCTCTTCCAGCTTAGGGTTGAACAGCTTAACATCAGCGAATGAGCACAAGAACAAGTGGGCGATGCTTCTTTTTCCCTCTTTCCCATGTTCACGGCATTAAACAATCTATTTGCTCTCCTGAATCAACAAGAGGCTCACTGAGATGCACTGTCGATGCTGGTAATCCAACCAAATAGTTTACAACTTCTTGATGTTGAAAATATGCATCTACAGTGAGTTAGCACGATAAACTATATGGCGGACGAGAGAGTTAGAAGCACAACCTTTACAACGGCACTTCTTTTAGAAATGCGTTCTTATTGGTCTCTTAGTGCTGTCCTTATTGGTTTCTCTCTCTCCAAAATTTAAAGTTGGTTTTGTAAATAGATTAAATCTAATTCCTTCAAATAACCAAATACATAAATAAATGAATAGATAAAACCATTAACTTGATATATACGTATACAACAATGTCTTGTGACTATTCTCCTGCCATCCTCAACAAACTTCTTTGCATAATGATCGTATTTATGGCTATGCATTTGGTAACTTTGTAAGTAACTTAAGTCTAAATCCTTCAAGTAACCAAATACATAAACAAATGAATAAATAACACCATTAACTTGATACAGTATATATGTCCACAACAGTGTCGTGTGACTATTCTTCTACCAACCTCGACGCAATCATTTGCATAAGAGGACCGTATTTACGGATATGCATTTGTTAATTTTGTAAATTAATCAGGTCTGAATCCTTCAAATAACCAAATACATAAACAAATAAATAAAACAATTAACTTGATACAGAATATACATATACTGTACAGCAATGCCATTTCAGTATTCTACTGCCAACCTCAACAAACCTTTTTACATAAAAATCGTATTTGTATTTGGTAATTTTGTAAATAGATTAAGTCAAAATCCTTCAAATAACCAAATACACATATAGATAAATAAAGCCATCAACTTGATACAGTATATATGTATACAACAAAGTTGTGTGACTATTCTTTTGCCAACCTCAATGCAATTTTTTGTATAACATCGTATTTACGGATATGTAGTTGGTAATTTGTAAATAAATTAATTCCTTCAAATAACCAGAGACATAAACAAATATATAAATAAAACCATTAACTTATTACAGTATATACGTATGCAATACAACAATGCCATGTAACTATTCTTCTGGTAACCTCAACTAACTTTTTTGAATAAAGATTGTATATACGGCTATGTTTTTGGTAATTTTGTAAATAACTTAAGTCTAATTCCTTCAAGTAACCAAATGCATAAATGAATAAATGAAAAGATTAATTTGATGCAGTATATACGTATACAACAATGCCGTGTGACTGTTCTTCTGCCAGGCTCACAAGCTGTTCAGCGCACGCGGTTTGAATTACCGCCCAGCCAAGAAGTTCAAAAACCTAATTTATTAATAAATTATTAATTATTTATTGGCCTCCGACGTAATGGCAGAATGACTTCATACAAACCGACTTGATACAGGGACCACGTGTATAGAGCATCATTTTTGCAAACTGGTTAATGTAGCCATCTCCCTATGTACTAAATCCAGAGTTAAATAAGCTAATGGAGAATATGCTATAGACAAAATTTTGACTTTCATCACAGTACCTGGCTTTGGTCACTTGGTGATCTATAGACTGAGCATGCAGTGGAACATCGTGATAAACATTTCTAATTTTATATTTTTATATATACAGTACAGGTAGTTTTCACATTAAATCCTTGATCAGTTGTGCCGGACTGGTAACAAGCCAAATTGGTCATAAGCTGGTTCACTATTTAATGCAAAAGTTAGTGTTTTGGGGGGATGGTAAGCTGTACACAATATTGCATCATTTTTAAGTTTTTTTTTTTTTTTTTTTTTTTTTTTTTTTTTTTTTTTTTTTTTTTACCAATATCTCAATTTTTTTTATTCATTATTGTTATATTCTTTTTTGTGAGCACTTTCTTGGTTCATTATTGTTATAATACGAAAATAAAAAGAAACAGAAAGCAACCTATGTGTATTGCTTCGTCATGCTTGACCGTGAGTTATAGTGTTGTTATTAGAGGCAGCACTATAGTAATCAGAAAGAGAGAGAGAGTGAGAGTGTTTGTGTGTGTGTATGTGTATGGTACAAGAAAAGTAAAATCTAATGTGATAACATTGAATAATGATATTGTTATTTTTTGTAAAGGAATTTTAAAATGAATGATCAGTTTTATAATCATAGAGCTGATCACTACCATTGGTAGCTGAGAACATAATGTGATATATGAATATGAAAAGTGAAGATAATCATTAATGTTGGCATTTCAGATCTTTGAAGCTTTTTATGTTTCTATATTCCACCAACCTTTTTTTCCCCAAATTTGTGTGGCCATTAATTTTTTCATTTCATTACATGGCAAGCTCACAAAGAGCTTTTTGATATCTATTGCCTGTACAGCAGCCTTTTACACTACAGAAAACTTCTCGGCAGTTTTTTCAGTGGTTTTCTATACATTTCTTGCTTTTATTTGCATTGATGCTGGGTATAGGTCTGTATTTTTTCTTGTGTTTCTACCAACTTCTTATTTGGAAAGTGCATATATGTAGTTTGCCATGTTTATGATATTATTTATTCATAATGGAGTCAATTTGTGTGATTTAAAAGTATTATTCATACTGAAAGGGATGTGTTGATGTCTTTGCATTTTCTTTATTGAATTCTGCTGAAACCTTGAAGCCAAAGGTAATCTTTAGAACCTTCTGACCACTTGATTCTAGTTAATTAATTGGGAGCCCATTAATTAATTAATGAAATGCAGTGGTCAAGTGTCATTTCTTTCCATTTCGTACAAAATTAATTTTACAGTCATTACCATTATTTGCATGAGAAATCGAGGTGAACCTTTTGTAAAACACTACTGTTTAGCATTGATCAATTATTCCTTTGCACCATGGAGGATTGTTCACGTCAAGGCACTGAGACCGGGGTTAACCTTTGACGTGAGGTACTATTTTCAGTCCCTTATTCCTTTCTAGTTCTTCTTCGTCCTTGATGCTCTTGAGATAACTTTATTCTCCTCCTCTTTACACCTCTCCCACCCCCACCTTTTAATATAAAGATTTCTCTATTACAAAGGAATCTTAATGCACAATTAGTTATAGTAATATGAAAGTATTAGTTATTCTTAGAAGATTTATCAATAGCTCTCGTACAAAATCCTTTTTCCATTTACACAATTTTTTATTGGTAAGGTTGGCTTTTTTATAGGTGCCATTTACCACTTTAATCGTATCATTTTAAAGGCAAAATTCCTATAAAGCATGTTTATTCATAAAGCTGTACAATAGTTTATTACACTCCCCAAAAGTAAATACAGAAAACAATATTGCTGTTGGAGTATCTGGACCTACTCTTATGCCACATGTATTTCAGCTATATTTGTATGAAGAAAAGTATTAGTCAAATGATAAGCTTGTGATAATAATTTTTATAGGAAATGGAAAGTACTTACATTAGTTTTGTTTAAATTAAGCTGATTCATTTCTTGTGATTCATGCAATATTCAAAGATGTATCAGTTGGATGCCTAAATGTACCATTACAGCTTGTTATCAGAGAGCTGTAAAAGAACTTTTGCAGTAAATTACCGTAGTTTTTTACCTTAATGACTTTATGTTTATTGAGAGAGCATCTACTGCTTCAGTATATGTATAAAGCTGGTTTATCTTTCATTTTTTTTATGAATGTTTCAGCATTTTATTTTCAGAAATTATACAGTGAATCTTGATACTGGACCAGCATTATTTTTTCAGGAATTATGCAGTGAATCTTGATACTTGACCAGTTTATGACTTATCTTTGATACATAGTCAATAGTAATATTTTGTGCAAACACAAAAGCTTTATTATTGATGGTAATAATCTTTGTGTTGTAATTGCCTCTTTGGTATGTCACATGACATATAGTTTATGCACATCTTGCTTCCACGAGCCTTGACTGTTTCAACAGCAAATTAATGAAACTTCTGAATTTAGATTCTTCATCCTATAAAACATTATCCCTAACAAGTCTTGAAGATAAAATTTTACATAATAGCTGTTAGTGGTGTTGGTATTTCATTTTGGTGCTGTTATATGTTGTGTTAGTTGTATTGCTGTGTATTTGTGTATGTGATGTTTTAAAACTTTTTAGCTTTTAGATTTAAGATAATTAGAGGTAAGGATTTACATTGCTGAATTTGGATTATTTCAGATCCTATGGTAATTTCTTTCTTGATTCAGATGATTAGATTCCTCATATTTTTTTTTTATCAATGATTTTCTTTAATAAGTACACAATAACACCATCCAGATCTTATGGATATATCGAGTTCTTGACTTAATTTGAAGAGATCATCATAAAGTTATTATAGTACTTACAAAACCTTCGCCTTTTCAGATTAGTTTCTTGTATCCGTATAAAAGAGACTTGTAATATATCACTACCATATTTATTTACTTCAGTGTTTTTATAATAGGTATCTGAATCCAATTTGATGTGCGTGTCATAGATATTATTTCTGGGTGGAAGATATTTTATCTTAACAAATTTGTTACTGAAAAGTTACATGGCTAAGATCACCTGCCAGGAGGTGTTCTAGTGTACAGTGTAACTTGAATGTACTTAAAAAAATTACAGTTGCTTATATTTCAGTTTGAGATTTGTTTAGTTTAAATTTCTGACCGAGTTATTCTCCTTTTAAAGATTCCAAGCATAAAATACACACCTTGTATATCCTTACCACATATGACAATCTTCTTCAGAAACACAATCAATGTATTTACCAATTTGAATATATTTTTTCTCTGGCTTTATGTCTCTTAACACTTTAAGGTATTTAAAATTTAATTTCCAATTTCAGATATTAATTTCGTATACACTAAATGTGTTATTTAACAAGTAAGGACTTACACCTTAATACATTATTTTAAAATATTTAAAATTTTTTTTTTTTAATAGTCTTTGAGGTTGCTGTCTTATACAGCGAGTATGTAATTTTCTTCTTAAATATATTCAGAAATTAAGAATACTTTTTCCTTTGAAAAGCATTATATCTTGCACTTTCTCTGTGATATTGAAGGAACATTATATATATATATATATATATATATATATATATATATATATATATATATAATATATAATATATATATATATATATATATATATATAATATATATATATATATATATATATATATATATATATATATATATATATATATATATATATATATATATATATATATATATATATATATCCACACACTACAGTGATCCCCCCCTTATCGCTGTTGTTCGGTTCCGGGACCCGGCGCGAGACAGGAAAACCGCAAAGTAGGATCAGCCTATATGTACATAGATATTTTAATTTATTTTTACGTTTACACTGTATAAACCCTCCCTGTACTGTTAACAAACCACCCTTTACTTCATAAATAACAGCATGCAACGTAAATTTATATGAAAGGGATAGATAAAATTACGGTGAATGAAGTGGTAATTACATGACATACTCATGTACATAGTTATTTTACAATTATTTTTGCCACAAAAAAAAACCGTGGTACAGTGAAAACGCGAACCAAGAAACGCGATCCAGCGGGGGATCACTGTGTATATATATATATATATATATATTATATATATATATATATATATATATATATATATATATATATATATATATATATATATATATATATATATATATATATATATATATATATATATATATATATATATATATATACACTAGTCTATCAAATACATAATTGAATGATTGCAAATATTTTATTTTTCTTTGTAAGAGAATGATATATACAACATGGAGTCCATCTGTCGCTATTTTAAATGTGTAATGGAAATGAGGATATTTTTTTTTTTAATTATGTTTGCAATATGAGGCTCATTATAACTTTAAGCAATTTACTTCCATGCTTGCAGTCTGAAAAGGAAACCAACAGGAAATACTGTCCCTCAAAAGCCAGACCGTCTGAGGTAGGAGTTCTGTTGAGGGGATGCATTCACTTTGCACATTAAGAAAGTCATATGTCAAGCTTACCTTAAATTGCAAGAATAGATACAGGGCCATTATTTCAACCATTTTGAATATTACGTTTGGGATACGAACTTTTTAAAAATGCAAATAAGTGGCATAGATTTTTTCCATTGCTTCAAATATAATGATTGCAAAAATGGCCCTTCACTCCACTGAATCATTTCTTAGAATTCAGTCCTTGGCTTTAAATCTTTCCACCAGCTTAGTGCACACTTACAATTCAATACTACTATTTTTTTTTTTTTTTTTTAGATAATAGCCAGTTATTTTCTTTTTTCTTTTTTATATATATAAATTGAAATAAATGGACTGCCTCACACATACTTGTTTGGAGAATCATTATTTTAGATGGTTATACAATAATTTTTATTTTGGATGTTGCTGAAGGCTTGTTACATCAGAGTCTGTTGTATATTTAAGTCTATTCTTAGTTTTGTTGTCACTGTAGATTGTGTACTATAAGTGAAAAATCCATACACTTTCAACTTATTAATATCAGTTATAAACAGGAAAATGTACTTTGCTTCCCCATTTGATTTCTATATCACTTAGGTTTTGCAATTTATCAAGATGTGCATGGAACTACTTACTCTTTTTGAGTATTGTCATTATTTTAAATGGTGTTTATATTGTACTATTGTTGTGCTTATAATTTATGGTTTCTGAAGGGGCATGGCTGTTTTATTTGGTAACTAGATAAAGTTTCCAGCAAATTTGCATGTTTTATGGTCAAACCAACTTGGGTTTGAATGCTTAATGAAGAGAATGTTGTCTTATTTTAATTATAATGTGTCATTTCTTTTTCAGGAGTACTATATAATTATTACTTGTGGTCTGGTTAAAGTTTTATCTTTTTCTCATATAGTTTTTTTTATTAATTTATTGTTTATTTCATCTTTGCCGTTCATTGCATGGGTTTATTATGCATGTTTGTCCAAAAATGTGTTGTGTTTATATTTTTTGCAGGTTACCTATGTTTGGTAAAATTCCACAGCCACGTGCCTTTGGTTCCTCCATTCCCACACCAGGTTCATCCGATTTTGCAAGATCTCCTTCCCTTTCAAGTGTTACCTCATCACCATCTCTAACTTCTCTTTATAAGACTCCTTCTCAGAATTCTCTCAAGTCTTCCAATACAGATTTAAGCAAATCTGAATTGTCAAATTATGGTTCTAAGTCCACCCCAAAACTTGATTTATCTAAAGTTACTTCAAAAATTGATTGTGGAGATAAATCGCTGTTAAAAAGGCCCCCTTCCTCTTCGTCACTTGACTCAATGGATGGTGGAACAGTTAGTCCTCGTGGCCCACCGCCCGCTAAAGCCACACCTTTTCGTAAACCCGTTGTACCCACTCCGCTGAAGTCCTCTGTTGCTCGGAAGAGTGAAATTTTCCAGGCCAAGTATATACCTAAAGATTCTACTGTAATAAGCATCTCTCCAGCTTCTTCAGCAACTAACATATATTCTCTTGTAGAGTTAAACAGGGCATTGGGCTTTGCTGCTTCAAATTGCAAAACCAGGAATTTCTCTTTGTCTCCTCTTAAAATAGATACGACTGCATTACCGTCTCATCACTTAATGTGTAATTTTTCTGTAATAGCTTCTAGATACACATTTTGATTTAAAATTTCAGTTTTATCTGTGGAAACTATGATTTATAAAGTGGAATATGTCTTTATAATGTATTACCCCGGCTTTACTGAAATTAAGTTGATATTGATAATTATATTCGTATTTCTAAAATAAATTTTTTTTCTTCTTTTTTTTGTGCCATCACATATATTGGCGTATATACTTGTGTGTCTGAATATTTTTGTCAGCTTAGTTAACTAAATTTAGGCAATGCTGCTTTTTTTTTTTTTTTTTTACAGTTCTTTAATCCTGTAATGCTTTGAAAAACTAATTAAAGACTGGTATTTTTATTACCACTTTCTAACATCCTTTCATTATGGTACAGTTATAGTGTTAGCAGTTTACTGTACCTTTTATGATGCTCCTTCATAGGAGCTGTATAAAGAAAATTTTAACAACTTCTATGTACATCTGTTGCCATCTGTATTGGCTTTAGCATGCTTATCACTTTCCATTATAGTTTAACCTTGTCAACATACTTTGTTATCTAGACTGGTAATTATTCTTATTAATTTTTTTTTATTATTATTATTGGACTTTAAATTTTCAGTAATTGTGTTCTGAACACATGAAAATACTTGTGAAAACTCTCCTTACTATTATATCATCTTAGTGGCCACTGTGTTTTGATTAATTCTTGCATTAACAGCATTTGCAAATATTGACAAAATTATTTGTATTAGTTGTAGAAGTCATAACAAAAGACAAGTTAGTTAAATACCAACAAGCATTGTTCTTAAAGAAAAATAGAGATGGCTTAAAATTCCCTAAACTACAAGGTGTAAGATTATTGCAAGAGATAAGGTAGCTATATTGTACCTAGATAAAGAAAAAATGTGTTTAGATAGAGACAATATTCCGTTCTTCAAAACTCCTGCATACCAATGCTGTTTTTCTAGTTCCCTTTTGTCTTTAATAATCTTACTAATGTATATCCCATTTGTCTTGATATATTAACATCGCTCTTATCGTTGTCATATGCAATAGGCTTTTGCGTTTTTGTATTCTTGCTTCTCATAAGAAAGAGCTTCATGTAATGTCTAGCAGCATACTGTAAGGTCTTCAGGTTATTTATCTTGTGTAAGTATAAATGATGTTTGTAATTAACCAGACAGTACGCTTGAGATTTTGGTTGATTGCTTTGAAAGCACCTTAGAATCCCAAAGTAGTAAATAGATCCATTTTCCACTGGAAAAGTGAGCATCGATGCCTATACTTCCACACACAATCCTTACAATTTTTCAATATATATTTTTCATTAATGGATATGCCTTCACTCATATCACTATATGGATCCTCATTGATATCCAGTAATATCCAGATTTTTTGTGAGTTTAGTTTTTAAAACTGATGTTTTTTGTGTTCCTATCACAGTTTGTCCTTGATCCTAGTCTTGTGTTCGTAATGAGTTTGAGATGTCAGGTCGAGGGTTCACGCCCTGCCACGGTCTAAGGTTAGCAAGGGCATACGCTCAGGGTAACGATTACATCTGCCAAACAAGTCCTTCGCAAGAAGGCGACCGTCCTAGCTTTTGGTTGAAAAAGGAGTCCATGACGTAAAACAGGAGTACTGTGAATTTGAAAAAAATATTTACTCTGGTAGAGCTTCTTTGAAGGAAAAGCATATTTGTGGATTTTTATCAATTGATTTCAAAGATAGCTCTTGTTCACATATTTGCATTATCGTTTCTATGTTAATATACTCTTATTATTTTGACCATAGGATGTATGCCATAACATTTTAGTGAGTATGTAATATTAAAGGCAAATGTTTTCAAATATGCAACTATAAAAATAACTTTTATCCCTTTGATGATGTTCCAAAGAAAGACGTTGAGGGGGTTATGCTTTTGGATGGTTAAATAAGTACAAAGAAGTATGTATTAACCCTATCATAGGTTTGGAGGATTGTGTGCTGATAAGGAAGCCACTCAACTACCCAGCATCCATAACAATAGATGAGGAAGGATACCAGTAATAGTTAATTCACAGTAAAGTAATATGTGTGACGTGTTGCTTTCATATCACATAGTGATTTTTTCTGCAATTATATTTGTGCAAATATCAGCATAGAAGGTAGCCAGGCTATAATTAGGCCATCAACCTTCTTTGTAAACAGACGCAACTAAATATTGTTGGGCCATCAACCTCTGGCTTATTTTTCTTTAGATTTACAAAGCTCTTGTAGGATCGTGGAGGATATGGAAGATAGGATGAACACTTGAGGAAAGGTTTAATTATTTGGTCTGGGGAATCATGACTGGTATCTGAACACCATTGACAAAACTTTTATTAAAAGTTACTTGTAGGTCATTGGTCATCCTCTTTAAAGACCACAAGTGCAAGTTATCCATTGTTTAAGAGCTCAGAGATAATATATGCACTTTGAATATTTGCCCTGCATTTAATACTTGGAGAACTGTTTTCTTCATATATACTAATTGAGTATTCTCTGTTTTTCTGTTTATTTGTGTTTATATATCGTTCTGTACCTTGTTTCACTTCTCTGGTTTTGCATGAAGTACAGTACAGTATATGATTTAGTACTATCCTGTTTGGCCTAAATTATTACTATTCTCTTGTACCCCATATTCCGTCTCTTTTTGGTACTATAAACAGTAATAGGTAATCTTGAAATGATATACTTTTCAAATTAACAGATTCTTTACAGACTGGTATGCGTTTGAAGTATGGGAGAATGTAGAAAATTCTCTTTAAATACAGTAATTTATGTGTTCACTGATCTAATTATCAGGATGTTTAGTAATGTAAATATTTTTTAATATTGTAATAACAAGGATTTATTAATATTAATGATCCTACTCTGTGATATCTTACTGGAAAACTTATGACTATTTCTCATATAAAACTCATACTAATGTATTATAATTTTCCATAGCATATAATCATAATAGAATATTTATGAATAATAGATAGTAACAGTAATAATATTCTTTGTGAATGATGGAAAGAACTGACTTTTATCATTTGCTATTTTATTATATCCTAGTTATAAATGTTTTATCTCTTTAGGTCTGCATTTACATGTACTTTCTTTATTAATAGTTATCTATGAAAGAAATCATTTAAAATGTTGATAAATACATTAGGAGTAACAGTACTTTTTCTAATTTTTGTTTAAAGCAAATTTATTTTGTGTAACTGGAAGTTCATGTACGCTGGATATTATATTATTAGTGATAGGGTATTATCACTTTCTTTTGTTCCTGAAAACAAGTTTTAATATGGAAATTTTTAGCGTTACATTACTTTATTATTTTCTTTGCTATTCATGAGTTGGTCTCGTATTACATAATTTTGTAATACAATGGCCTATACCTTCACTGATAGTTTGAATATGACTAAAAAGCCGGATGTGTATTCTGACTTTTATCATGCTGTAATATTGCTCTCTAATATCTGTATATAGTTAAACCATTTTAAATGTTGCTAAAAATGAAATAGTCACAAGTTTTGGTAGTGGTCTTGAAATATGCAATATTTGACATTAAATTAAAAACCCTCTGTATAGGTTAGTATCATTTGATTAATATTGTATCTGATTTTTTTTTTTTATTACTAATATATGCTTGCATGTCATTGTTTTGCCTCTCTATCAGGCTTTGCCTCTAGATTATATTCAAAACATACTGTTTGTGTTTACTTAATTTTTCACATTAATGGAATTAATTTTATTTTATTGTAATTTGGAATTTTGGTACAATTACTTGTTGTGTTCGGGAATGTATGCTGACGTTATTATGTCTTTACATTAATTCATCTTCAATACCTGTGTAATACCTACATATTATATATTTTGAAATTATAGTTTATGAGCTAATAAAGTGGCATATGATATTTTTATGTAAGATTGAGTAAAATTATTATTTGTAGAATGAGTTGATTTTATAATTTTAAGCTACATGATCAATTGCTCTGAAGTTTATCGACATTAAGATTTTTCATATATTTAATTATTTTTCATCTCTCATCCAGGATAGTGTAGGTTAGATATTTTAGTGTTTATGCATTTTACTGACGAATTTGGCAACTATATTTACAAACAGGTTACCAATTGGAAGTGCAACTCCAAAGACTGGAACCCCGAGGGGTGACCGTGAGGACAAAACACCAAGTAAAGAGTCATCCCCTAGAGCGGACATGAAAAAAGCTTCATCTTTTGTGGAAGTAAGGAAGTCACTGTTAAATTTTTATACTTTTTATCAAATATTTTTAATTCATTTGCTCTAGAGACTCAGGGTAATACATGTTTTCTGCAATAGCCAGATTCTGTTTCACTTATTAAAACGATACGACATTAGTTTCCAGTATTAATATACCACTATATCATACCTATGCCCTGTGAAACATTTGCTAAATCTCTGAGGGATGATTTTTTTTATTTTATTTTTTTCATAAACTACTACTACTACTACTTCCAAAATTTATTTGAAAGAGTTTTACTTTAAAGAGCACTGTCAGATGTTCCAAAATTTCAGCATGTATTACAAGCCTCTATCTCTAATGCTAGTTAATATTTGTACTTCCCATTAATATAGTTTTCCTTCCTTGTGCTGTAATTTGCTGAATTTGGGGTCGGTAAAAGGTTATTTTTTGTGCAAATCAGAACATAACTTTAGGCATGAGAGTAAGGCAGATAAAGTGTACTTTATTAACAGAGGTATACAACACAGAATGATGATGATAGTGCATTTTTTGAAAGTCAGTTATATCCTTTTGTAGTGCCTTAATAAGTTAGAAAACTCCAATTAGTACATACATTTTGTAATGAAGCTCGTGTACTTGACTTTAGTATTTATTAACACTAATAATGTTGTATAATCCCCTATAGAGAATGTTTTAGTGATTCTTTGCACTAAATATTCTTTCATGGGGATTAATATCTATATTGAATCATGTATAAATGCTTGTTTAGTCCTACATACTCTATCATTCATGCTGTTCTGAAATCTGAGCTTATTAACCTCTGATAATCTTCAAAAAAATAGTAATCATCGGAACTAAACGTAAATCAAGGGCAGAATTTTTATAGAAGTGTTCGAAAGAAAAATTTTCTTTTTTTTAATTTTGACTTTTTATTGTTCATAAAATTTTGATATTTACAATAACTTAGATTCAGAAAGATATATAATATGCATGGTTATAAATGCCATCTCGGGAAACCAGCGTAAATTGTAACTATGTTGATGTTTTGTAGTGAGAGAAATATTCATGATTTTAATGCAGATATTATCATAGCTTATTATGTGTTAGTGCAAAGAAATATTATAAATTGTAAATATGTATTATGATATTAAGATAACATAAAGTACCATAACTTAGGTATCGTGAAGTTGAAGTTTTTGTGATAGATACATGGTGTTTTCGGTTCTGATGTCATTAATTCGTAGAGCTGATAAAGTGGTCTTATATTTATTGTATAATTTTTCTTTTATATTTTGTTTAATTATTTAATGGTAATAGAGTTGTATTAAGTGCTGCTACTGAAAATTTGTTTATTGTAACTGCAAATAATTTTGGTCTCTTATGGACTGTTTTCATGGCATTGTTATAGCCTATTGAAACTAATAGTGGCAACAACTGTAACTGTAGAAGTGATACAGCCTTCCTCATCCCGTCATTTGTTTTAGACAAAAATAAATTCCCAATAAGGCAGGATTGTCACATCTCTTCTGTCCTTTTAATTTGCATCGTGTGATTGGCAGGGACTATAGAGATAGAAAGCTCTCTCCTACTCACTATCATGAAGAAGTATTTGAGATAATAATAATTTCTGTGCTTATATATATATATATATATATATATATATATATATATATATATATATATATATATATATATATATATATATATATATATATATATATATATATATATATATATATATATATATATATATATATATATATATATATATATATATATATATATATATATATATATATATATATATATATATATATATATATATATATATATATATATATATATATATATATATATATATATATATATATATATATATATATATATATAATAAGTAGCAGTGTTAATAATGACAGATGCCAGGTCATTGCTTTAGAAGTTATTGTTAATGGTACCATAGTAGTTTAAGACATTACCTCTAGGCTTTTTATAAAAATTTTAGGAGACATTCGATTGAGTATATATATATATATATATATATATATATATATATATATATATATATATATATATATATATATATATATATATATATATATATATATATATATATATATATATATATATATATATATATATATATATATATATATATATATATATATATATATATATATATATATATATATATATATATATATATATATATATATATATATATATATATATATATATATATATATATATATATATATATATATATATATATATATATATATATATATATATATATTATATATATATATATATATATATTATATATATATATATATATATTATATATATATATATCTATATATATATATATATATATATATATGCATATATCTATCTATATATATATATATATATATATATATATATATATATATATATATATATATATATATATATATATATATATATATATATATATATATATATATACAGTAGGTCCTTGTATTACATCGTTCCGACTTACGTCAGTTTGCCGTTACGTCAAAGGCAAAAAAGTAATTGATAAATTATTAATGAATTAATTTTTCGACCTACCTGGTTGGTGCAGTAAATTCAAACTGAACACCAAAACAGTTTTTGAGCACGGCAAATGAATGCACAGCTAGCAGCACTGCTGTATTCATATTAACAAGTTAATGGCTTTATTTAACTATTTGGTTATACTGAGGGATTATATTCAATTTAAAAATAAAAGCTGTAAATACGATTTTATTCAAAATACACACGAATACACAGCTGTATTTGTATGTATCATGTTAATGGCTTGAATTTTTTTCTTTATTTATATATTTCGTTATATTGAAGGACTGTATTGAATTAAGAGAATAAAATGCCAAACACTCAGCCGTAAACATGATTTTAGGCGAAAAAAGTTTGTTGAGCGTCTTGTAAGAATATAGCGTCACGCAGCATTAGAAGGAGAAGAACCACTGCTCAGTTCATTCCCGCCCGCCATATTGTGCCTGGTATTTTTGTCTGCTCTCGCGCTGTATTCACTTGTTACTGACATTACTACCTCCTAAGCATGTTAGTGATAGTTCTGATGGCAGTGCTACAAAGAAAAGAAAAGCCATCACCATGGAAATTAAAAGTGAAGTGGTAAACTGTCCTGAAAAGGGAAAATCCTCTACAAACATTGGCCACAATCTAGGATTAGCCTGTACAAGCGTGGCTACGATCATCAAAGACAAAGATCGCATCCGTGACCACGTGAAAGGTTCGACCCCTATGATGTCCACAGTTATCACGAGGCAGCCTAGTTGCCTAATGATCGAGATGGAGAGATTGTTAGTTCTTTGACTTGAAGACCAAAATACAGCAAAAGGCTAAAATGTTGTTCGAAGACTTGAAAAGGGGGAAGGCAGTGCAGATGAGGAGTTTGTTGCTAGTAGTGGGTAGTTTAATGGTTTTAAGGCATGTGCTAATTTTCAAAATATAAGAGTGCAAGAAGAAGCTGCTAGTGGTGATGAGGAATCAGGAAAAATTTTTCCCATTGCATTAGCCAAGATAATAAGAGAGGGGGGTTACTGTGCTGAACAGGTACTTAATGTGGATGAGACCAGGTTATCCTGGAAGCGTATGCCTAGTAGTACATACATCTCCAAGAAGGAGAAGACAGCACCAGGCCTTAAAGTCAGCAAGGAGAGACTGACTGTACTCTTGAGGGCTAATGCTGCTGGAGACTGTAATTTGAAACCCTTGTTGGTTTATTTGGCAGAAAACCCAAGGGCACTCAGGGCATTTGGAAGGGTCAACTGCCAGTCATCTAGAAGCCAAACAAGAAGGCTTGGATAACCCTTCAAATATTTGAGGACTGGTTCAGCAACCGTTTTCTGCCTGAAATGGAGAGGTACTGTACTTCCAAGGATATGCCCTTTAAGGTGTTGCTAATCCTTGACAATGCCCCTGGTCACCCTGCCCATTTGGATGACTTTCATCCTAATGTGAAGGTGGTTTACCTTCTGCCCAATACCACTTCCTTGTTACAGCCAATAGATCAGGGGATCATTGCCTCTTTCAAAGCCTACTCCCTCCGAAGAGCAATTGCTATGGCTCTCAAGGCAATGGAGAAGGACAAGAAATTGACTCAAGGACTTCTGGAAGTCGTATAATATTCTTCATACTGTACTAGCCTGCTGGCTAGTACAGTGGTAATGCGCTGGCTTCGCATTCACGAGGTCGAAAGATCGGTTCCCATCCAAGACCGAGAGTTTAAGCTGTTTACTGGCAGGAACTGCTGTGGTTGGACACCACAGTGGGGGGTTGGGGCTTGCCCTGGCTGACAAATACCCATTGTATTGAAATGGAAATAAAGTTTGTTTGTTTGTTTTGTTTTGCATGGGAGGAAGTGATGCAAACGAACTTGATTGGGGTATGGAAGAACACATGCCCCTACATTGTAAATGACTTGAGGCTTTGAGGAGACATTTGAGGCTGTAACCATGAACGTAGGTGTCATGATTACAAAGTTTTAGCTTCTGGAATATGGTGAGGAGTTATCTACTGAGGACCTCATTTATCTGGAAAAACAAGTGCTTAAAGAGATTTACCAAACCTAGAGCCAAAGGGATTCACAACCAAGGAATCAGAAGAATTGCCTTGGCAGAGAAATTGTTGGCAAAGCTGGAGGCTCAGGACCCCAATCTTGCCTGGTATTATAAAGTGGAGAGAGGGATCAATGATACCCTAAGGTGTTACAAGGAAATATACGAGGAGGAGAAGAGAGCAGCCTTCCAGACTCGCCTTGACCAATTTTTCTTGAAGGTAGAGCCCCCACCAGAAGATCTTTGTCCTCCACCTCTATAGATTCGCCTGTCCCAGTATCCTCAGCACCTGCCTCTCCAGGTTCCACCTCCCAGTAAGCCAGTCTCTCCCTCCCTTGTAATGCCCCTTCCAGTGTGCAAGCCAACCGCACCAGTAAAGGTAAGTTATAATGCATTGCACTGTAGTTTAATTTTACTATTATTACATATAAAAGGTAAGCAATACTATTAAGTTTAGTTTTAGTCTTTTTTATCATAGATTAAGTTAACTTATTATTTTACAAAATATTAAATTATTTAATTTTAACATAGGTTGATGGCCCTAGGTTCGAATTTAGGTGTGTTCCGACTTACGTCGAAATTTGACTTAAGTCAGCTGTTAGGAACGGAACCCTGACGTTAAACGAGGACTCCCTGTATATACAGGGATCCTTGACTTACATCTGAAATGTGATGTATCCCGAATTGTGTAAGTTGGATTGCACCTAATTAAGCACCTATGCTAATGCAGTTGTAAAATGTCCCCCTTTTCCATGTGCAGGGTGTATTTCACTGCCTTTAAGTTCACTTCCATGGTGATAGCTTTCCTTTTCTTGCCATCAGCTGAATCTGCTTTATGCTTGGGAGACATAATACAGGCCAAAAATGATCAAATATTATGCAAAATAATTCATAGATGTGTTGTACACTTGAAACATCGATCTCGAGGACATTGTAAACCGAGGACCCCCTGTATATATATATATATATATATATATATATATATATATATATATATATATATATATATATATATATATATATATATATATATATATATATAAATATATATATATATATATATATAATATATAGCTAGCTAGCTAGCTATAATTTTCAGTAATGCATAGGTTTTACATATACTTCAGGAAGTAGTTATCATTTCAAGGTTTAAGATTTAAAAATATCTTCATCTGAGCATGCTTAGCTGTTTAGAATTATTTGCATATATCTATTCTGTTTTTATTTGACGATGATCAAACAAAAAGTTTCTTTCCCATTGCTGGATTTAAAAGAAAATGTGATTGTGAATAAACAAGTTTACTTGTACAATGTAAACATAAACATATTAACTTATGCTTTCATATTTTTGGTGTTTCAAAATGCCCTTGCTAGTTACTGAACTCCGAAGCAGTTTCGCAGTTATTATTTCTTTAGTTGCAAGTAAAGTTTCCATACTAACTCATGATTAGTGATGCAGTCTTCTTCTTCTTCTTTTTTCTTCCTCCCATGATAGGTAGGTGAATATTTTTCGAAAGACTAGATGATGTGTGGTCCTGTTGTTAATAAGGTCGCTACTCCAATGGGTGAAATTAATTTATTTTGAAATTTCAGACTTTTTCTGTGTCGTGCGTATTTTTAATAGTATTGCTTTTCTTAGAGACGCTGCAGACATTTCTGTGCAACAGCTACACATAATTAGTAATTAATTTTAGTTCCTTTATACCAATTGTAATTCTTCTTAATACTTCTGGAAGAAAAAGTTTTGCATTTGAAAATGTCGAAATTGAGTTCTTTTTTTTTATATCTTTATTTTAAAGTTTAAATATGTTGCAGTAATCTTTATAGATATAATTATAACGACAGATGTAAAAAAGGCAGGTTAACAGACACTATGTCTTGAATTGTGACTCTTACTAATATTCTTTGTTTTTATTTTTTATTTTGTTCTATGCTATTAGTTGTTGGTATTATAAAAGTTTAGAGACACAGAGTGCACGGAAATTATAAAAACTTGGTTGTCGTTATGATAATGATTTGCTCCTACTACTGCTTATGCCAGCTTTTACAAGAGGAATTTTGCTCTTTTTAGTTGTTTGAAAAACCTTTGTTGGTTTTCTTCATCAAATAAATGGTCAGTTTGTCTTCCTGTTTAATTGAGACTAACCTGCAGTAGTGAACGTCGTGTAAAGGATTTGTTGTAATAGTTATTTGATTTAGATTTTTGCTTACTAATTGCAGTATTTTGACTTCTCTGATCTTGATATATCATTTTTCTGAGATTTGTTTACCATTTACTTTGTCATTTCTTCATTTTCTGTTTATATGATCATTTGGACACACATGTTTGGAATATATATATGTTTATTAGCACTACTCATTCATATTTACTATATGTCATTTCCTCATTATCTGTTTTATGATCATTTGGGACACACATGTTTGGAATATATATGTTTATTAGTACTACTCATTCATATTTCAGCTCGGTAGCTTAGTGGTTAAAGCACTCGACTCGGAAATTGGTGTTTGAACACATCATGTGGCATTAGCAAGGGCATTCAGCCCTAATTCCCCAGCTTTAACATGTATGTGTTCATCCTTATTTGAATGGGATTAATAGTGACACATGAAATAGCAAACAAAAACTTACCGTAAACTTCACATAATGTTTCTCTTTAAACACATTTTTGTCCTTCCACAATGAGCAGTAATTGAACTGAAGGGTTGGCATCGTGTCATGCCGATATTGTTTTGGGGAGAGGGCTGAGTTTGTGTTTGTAGTCATGCATCTCGGAGACCATGAAGTTTAGAATGTCTGAAAAGCTTTATTATGTATGAGCAGAAACTTTTTGTATGAGTTCAGGTGAACTTTAAATGCACTGAAGATTGTTATCAGTAATTTTAAGATCTTTGTTAATTGTCGAGTATATACTTTAGTTGCTGTAGTGATAGAGTAGGTACAGAGCTCTCCTCTCTCCATGACTTATTTGCAAATTGTAGTGCTGATATGATGTAGTTGCTGCATCATTTCTGTTATTTTTTATTTTAGGAGTCCTTTTACTTTTCATTAGTATTGGTATTCATACTCTGATCTATTCTTTCTTTGTCGTAGATGACTTCATATTAATTTTAGTTGTATGCATGGCTCGGTTTAATTATATCATTCAATTTTATATGTTATATTAGACAACAGTCATTTCTCTTAGTGATTCAGTAGTTATGATTCTATTGGCAGTACTCGTAGCATTTGATAAGGTATTTTGATATGGTTGTATGCTTATGTTTGAGGAAAATGTGTTTTAAAAATTATTTACAGTACAGTAGTTGATTTATGCTGACATAAGAGTATCTAAACGTAATGAAAAGTCTAATCATTTAGGGACTATTATCACTCAAATTCATACTAGAATATAAAGTAATATTAATTAATTAGTGATTTCTATATAATTTATAGCAGTATTCGTTGGATTAATTTTTATTAGTAGTACAGTACTGTGTCATATTAGCATTCAAAATGATCGTAAATTATGAGTGAGAAACTTTGTGTTGCTTATTACCTTTGACTTTGCCATGCCATTCTCCCCCCCCCTCCTCCTCCACAGCACTGTTGATCAGTACAGAAACTCATCATTATCTAGTTTGTACTTGACTTTCAATGCTCAAATATTTCAAACATATTTATGCCTCTACATTACTGTATGAAGTAATTATGAAATGCTGAAACTGAACGTGATCTTTAGGGTGTTTAAAAATTGGATATACCTGTATCCACTTTATTAATTCAGGATTAGAATGCTTCCTTGTGATTTGCAGATTGCTTGAATTTACATCTGAATATTCTCTAATCATCTCTACAGTATTTTTTTTCCTAATTTTCCTTGCATTTCAAGTTAGAATGTACCCTTAAACCACAGAGGCAGTACTCTCTTGGTTACAGTTTTGTTAACTCTGTTTACACTTTAAAGAAACATAAATATGAATTTCCTAGCACGCAAATTTTACAAGTTTGGTACTTTTGAATTAAAACAATATATATAATATGAAGGAGAGATAGACACTATACAGTACTTGAATTTTGCAGTGAGAAAAATAGTCTTATCACTTTCACATATAACTTAAATTGAAATACCTGTGCATATTTCAGTGTAGTGATGAGCATTTCATTTGTTAGCTAAGTTGCACACAGCCACTCAAGCACTCTTGATATCACATTCATCACCACCTAATGAGGCACTTTGTATTGCTTGTGTAACGGATTGAAAGAAATTCTGCAAAACTGTATGCAATATATGCAACTACATGCTTAAGACTTATTATACTTTAAGTTAAAGATACTTAATATATTACTTCAAATATATTGGTTTTGGTTTTTGATATAAGAAAAATATATACAACACATGAACAATACACTTGATACTTTTTATTCATGACATGAATAGAACAAAAATATATACATAAGATTGATAGTTATTAATATTTATTATAACTGAAAAAAAAAAATCAAATACATGACTTGTATAATTAGTGCATTTTTACATGAAAATGATAGGAACCTAAATTTTTGATTCACTAATTTTTTGTATTGGATTTTGTTATATAAAATTCTGATAAATTTTGTTTCACTTTTGGAAACAAATCTTTTAAGTCTCCTATTCTTGACGTATTTCTTGGAAGCTTTATAATCCTTTTTATGTGACTTTATAATGAAACTTAATAAAATTACTTAATTTTTAGAAAAAAATACTTAGGAAGCCTTACTTCAACACTCATATAAATGATGATAATTTGAGAAGCAGATAGATAATAGCTACGGGCAGTAGTTGTACTTAGGGACTGTTCTATATACTACCACGATATTAGCTTCTCATTTACTAGTAAATCTGTTTATTTCTGGTTTCAGTTTTTTTTTTTAGGATGTGCAATAAATGAAAGAAGTTGTAATTAAAAATGCTTTGTAATTCTAAGCTAATATGACTAGTTTATGCTAAGCATACACTGTGATGTAATGATTACTATCACACCATCATATATGGAAATTTAAATATATTCTTCCAGGCATTAGATTGAGAACCATGTTCCATGCTCATTTTGTGTGTCAGATACTCATATTATTCAAGTCATCCTGTGCCTAGTATACATGTTTGAGAGGAAGGTAACGCATTACGTTAGAAGTGATAATACACTTTCCTCATTCATAGAATATTAATAATTACACTTATTAATAAATCTTTAGTTGAATGTCATTCATTAAGCAGTACAACTATATAGAAACTGGGATTGTAGATATGATTGTAAATGTTTTATTTTTACTGAGGTTTAAAAAGGAATATGGTTGGGAGTGTTAGAAAGACTAGGATTACACAGGATTTTGCTTTATATATGTACAGTGTATATATATATATATATATATATATATATATATATATATATATATATATATATATATATATATATATATATATATATATATATATATATATATATATATATATATATATATATAAACAAACTCCAGTTTTGATATTAATTGTTGAAGAATAGAAAATAGGCAGTATCTTCTAAGTTTATGGTATTACAATGTAATATATTGCAATAAGGAAAAGAAGTTCATTCTCTTAAAGATTGCTTTGCCATTACTGTTTTATATATATATATATATATATATATATATATATATATATATATATATATATATATATATATATATATATATATATATATATATATATATATATATATATATAAGTCATACCTCTAGTCACGAACTTAATCTGTTCATGAGGCAAGAGTTCGTGTGGCAAAAACGTTTTTCCCATTGGAATGCATGTTAAACAAATTAATCCTTTCCTCAGCACCATAAATATACCTTTTTAAATTTTTTTTATGAGTATAAACATGAATAAATACACCTGTAATAGGAAATTTGCATTAAAAATAGAAAGAAATTTTACTCTACTAAAATTAAACATGATAATTCAGTATTTACCTTTGTGGTTGATTGTTGCTGGCTTACATGGATGGTGGTGGAGGAGGAGGAGGAGGACTATTCCTCTCAAGGAGAGAGTCCCCTTCCATTAAAACGTCAGGTAACTGTTCAGTACAAGCTGTAATTCTGGTGTTTTCTCTCCATGTTCTCTTTTGGAAGGTGGTTCTCTGGCTTTTGACGCAAGAAAACGGTCCAGAGAAATTTTATCTTTTTCTTTGCTGATATATTTCCCTAAAGTGAGTCATCACATTGTCATTTAATATGTTCACTGCTCTGTTGCTCACAGTTTTGTCTGGGGTATTAGTCTCAAGAAAAGCCTGCCCATCACTCCACTTACTAAATATTTCTATAAATTTTTCACTGGAAATTTTTATTCTCTCATCCCCCTCCTCCACTGACTGCTCCTCTTGGATAGTTTTCACCTGGTCACTTTGCAGCTCTATTAGTTCTTCTTTGTGATCCTCCACGAGCTTCTCCTCATTGACCTCCAAGCCCAAACTTTTGCCCCCGGCCACAGTTTCGTTCACAATTTTAAAAGCTAACTCCTGCCTGAAGCTCTCGAAATCTCTATCAGCCACAACCTGGCCATAGTTTCCTCCAGGCAGAGTTCAACGTGCATTATGAAACCTCCTTCCATGCCTTGTCAGTGAGGCCAGTGCATTGGAGGATATTAAAGTGGTTATTCCAGAATTCACACAGGGTCAAGGCCCTGTCGTTTGTGACCTGGAAACATCTGGTGGCAAAAAGACCCTTTGTATAGAGCTTCTTAAAATTAGAAATCACTTGCTGGTCCATGGGCTTTAGGAGAGGAGTGGTGATGTGAGGCAGAAATTTAACTTTTATGAACCTGTATTCTATAGCAAGGTCTTCTTCCAAACCTGGAGGATGGGCAGGAGCATTATTCATTTTGAGAAGACGCTTAAGGGACAAACCTTTTTCCTCAAGATATTTCTTCACAGCTGGTGCAAACACTTCAGACAACCACACTATGAATAAAATTCGCGCAACCCAAGCCTTTGTATTCGACCTCCGCATTACCAGAAGTCTAGCCTTCAGCACATTATTGAGCTTAAAAATGCGCAGATTTTCAGAGTGGTAGAATAAAAGAGGCCTAATCTTGAAGTCCCCACTAGTATTAGCACACAATAAAAGTATGCGCCTGTCTTCTTTGATTTTTCCTGGTAATGCCTTCTCCTCTTGAGTTATATAGGTCCTTTTAGACATTTTCTTCCAAAAGAGTCCTGTTTCTCTACGGTTAAAAACTTCCTTCGGAACATAACCTTCTCTTTCTATAAACTTGGCGAATTCTAGTGTGTATGCATCTGCTGCCCTTTGGTCTGAACTAGTTGCCTCTCCATGACTAACAACACTGAATCCCAGTTCGTCAACAAAATTTTTCAAACCAGCCTCTACTGGCTTTAAATTCGTCAATTTTAGCGCCACCAGAACTCGGAGTGTTTGCTACTAAATCATCGTGTATTAGTCTTAGCACATATTATAGCCTCACTTACACTATCTCCAGCCAGCTGTTTCTCATTTATCCACACCAACAATAACTTTCCTAACTCTTCTATCAACTGTGACCTATTCTTTGTTATAAAGTAATAATAATGTAATAATACTCTATAGTACAGTAATTTATACATTAACACATGGGTAGATAATGGGTAGGTTTTTGGTCATATATGTGAATGCTCGTAACTCGGTTGTTCATAAGTAAGGGAGCATTTGAACATACATTAATATATATATATATATATATATATATATATATATATATATATATATATATATATATATATATATATATATATATATATATATATATATATATATATATATATATATATATATATATATATATATATATATATATATATACACCATCAGAGCAAGATAGTTTTTATATGGGTTTCATACTATATATTATCTGATTTTGAGGTCGTTTCTGTCCTCAAAAATACTTATGGTTTAAAATAACTTTTTCAGCTTACCATTTTTTTTTTTTTTTTTTTTAGTATATTAACTTAAAAATTATGGTATTCTTCAGCCATCTGGCAGAAAGTATGATGGTAGTTGTATACTGTAAGCTTATTTACATCATTTACCTTTTTCTTTCTGTTTTGTTTATTGCAATCGAGTGTCATTAATAATGAAAATGAAGTATCAGTGTTTTGTATTATTTGGAAAATGAATTTGTAATGTAAATTGCAAAAATTATAGGATCCAGTGTACACTTGTTCCTATTTTATTTAGGTTGTGAGCTTAAGTAGGGCTAGTAATTATTTTTATCCAGAATGGAACATGTAAATGCAAATTTATATTTTACCATGCCATCACGGTAAATGGTATAGGCCCTCTTCATACACCATAAGAAGTTAAGTTGAAGTTTCTGCATCTGTGAGAGATTATGTAGATGTGAGCAGATTTTTCATTGGGTAATGAATGAATACTTTGAACAGGCTAATGAATTTATACATTGAACAGGCAGTAATTAGACTGAGCTCAGTATATCACGTATAGGTAAATTGCATAAGTAAGTTGCACTTATATGTAAATTGTATTTTGCCATCATTATTGACACAGGCATGGGCCTCTTCCAGAAGGACTCATACTTATGCAAGTATATTTTATTTTATTCACAGACTAGACTCGACACACATATCTGTGAAAGTAAACATTCCTGAGTGGAATATTATCAGTTATGAAAAAGAAAGCTTAAATGAATTTTCATTTTTATAACTGCTAGGATATTAGTTTTTACTGTTAAAAAATCTTTTATGATACTCTATTTCATTGACATTTTGCACTGACAAGCATAGATTCAGTGATAGTTTATATTCTTGTTTGATGATAATTCTAACCTGTTTTAATGGGAAGGTACCTTGTTTTTGGTTTCCCATCTCATAGCCATTTGCTCCTTTATTAATGTCCACTGAGAATTACAGGTATATCTGTATGTTACTTTTTTCTAATATATTTTACAGTCCCATAAAGCAAATGAAGGTATATATTTATGGCTGGGAGCAAATGTAATATGCTTAGTTAAATGCATTCAGCATTGATATTTGCATCTTGATTTTATCTTGATAGTTTTTTGTAGGTCTCTTACAGTCAGTTTAATCCTACTGCAATACCTGACTTATTATATAATTAATTATTGTGTAAAATGTTCAAATGCCTAATAGATTTCAAATTACAGAAATACTGCAGTAATTTTTATTTGCATTAGTGAAATAGACTGGGAAGCTGTAACAGGAATTCAGATTTTAGAATGTTACATTTCACTAGTATTTTATATGACATTGTTTTAGTAACTTTATTAGAGCAGTTTGTATTTATTATTTGATATTGTATGATATTTCCTGGTTTTGGCATTTTTTTTTATATTTTTAGACCTATAAATGGATATATCATAATTTTTTTTTTTCAACCAAGGCTTTAAAATGGTAGCAGTAATATTACTGGCTGCATTTCCTTTTTCTGGTTATATTTATATGAAATCCAACTGTGTGCTTCTGTATGATCTCTTTTCTCTACCGTAAAGTTTTCAATTTCAAAAACTAAATAGAATGAATGTTCTCAAAGTAATTCTTTAATTCTGCATTACAGACAGTATGGCCAGTATATCTACGGTACTTTGTGTTTTAATAAAACTATTAAATGCAACAGTTTGCTTTGCAGAGTAGAAGGGTTGAAACTTTGTCCTGTTTAAATTGCTAGGCTGAGGTAATTTACTAGAGCAATAAAAGCATTTACATATGATGAAAGCTTTATTGTATTTAAGCTGCTTGAATATGTGAAGGCTTTCAACCAGACAGAGGAGAAAAAAAATATTTCTGACTGATGTTGCTGGGTATGGCAATGAGGAGGGTGGTATTGTTGCAGGCCAGACCAAGTCCTCGTTCTGGCCGAGGGTCGAGTGGCAGTGGTACTAAGATGGGTCGCTCAGGGTCACAGATCTCTCTCCCCAGCCCCCGCACCCCTGCTTTGGCTTCTGGGTCGGGGGATACTGGGAGTACGACAGACGGGGGAAGAATGGTCGAGGGCGTTCACATTGCCTGTCAGACCGAACAAGTACTGTCACCATCCACTAACTGTGCATGACTAGCTTTTCTTGCTTTGCATGCAGCTACCTTCTAGATTTGGTGATTGGAGACTAATTGCAACAATTTTATACTGCTTTGAATGGTTCCCTTACTTTGAATACCTTGTACTAACGATCTCAGACTTTGCATTAGACTGATTCTGTTCTCCTGTTGGAACAGGCTCAGAATGCTCTTTAAGTAATAAATTCTCCATTTCAGAAGAAAATTGTATTATACTCGTATATAATTTTTATTTAAACAATGTTATGCTGTATTTATTAATTTTATTGTCTCTTGATTTGTGAAACTTAAAAGCCACAAATAAGGGTGAAATTTATTAGATATGTTGATAGGCTGTGCTAATTACTTTAAACGGATGGCCGGAAATACCAATATGTTTTTCAGATACATACAGTTAGTAGGAATAGTGTTGCTAGAATCACAAATGGGAGAAGGCATGGCACCAGACTGTTTAAACAGATCATCTCATTTGTCTTTGCATGATCCTTTATTCCTATCTTGTTGATATCCAGGGATATTATCCAAAATACTCTTACTTTTAATGGCAGGGGTAAAATGCTTATCATCACAGGCATGAAAATTTAAGCCACTGTTTGATTATGATTAGTAATTGCTTATTGATTTTTAGGTGGAAGATTTTTTTTTTTTTTTTTTTTTTTTTTTTTTTTAAGGGTGTGTAGAGGTATCAGGAGTTTATTTTTCCATAAGTATGTACAGTATTGGCAAATTCAGTGTAAGTTTTGCTGATTGAGTTACGTAATCATGTGGTTGAGTGAGGGTTGTATATATTGTTTTTCTAATATTATATATATATATATATATATATATATATATATATATATATATATATATATATATATATATATATATATATATATATATATATATATATATATATATATATATATATATATATGCCATTGAAAACATTACATTTTCTTATTCTTATTCTTATCATATTTAATTTTGAAGTTGCTGCAGATTTGTATTTAAAATTTTGCATTAAATTCATGCGTGTGCATTTCATTTACTCTTCAGATTGTAATACTAATACTTTACATTATAGTTTTACTTAACTTTATTTGTATAAAATTATTTATAAATGTGGAAGCTCGTTATGCAAGTATATTCATGAAGAATGCTGTTACATAAAATATTCAGAATTTAATGATACAGTACTCGAGAATTATTATCAAGAACTTGAGAGAGGCAATCCCAAACAAAATTCAATCGTATGGAACTTTTATATATTCATAACATCTGTTCACATATACTGAAATAAAAGTTATGGTAGACTTACTCCTGAATGTGTTCTTGACAGTTATTTTTTACTTAGTATCTAAGCTAATAAATATCTAGTATAGTATCTATCATTACTATGTAGTGACAGGTATATAATATTTAAGTGCTGTATAAATCCAATCTTCAATACCAACTGCAGATGTTTGTTGCACTGTAAAATAGCTCAATATCTCTGTTTATACAATTTGGTTTTTATCTTACAATTATCAAACTTATTAGCATGTGTGGATTTAATTGTTCATCATCAGTTAATACTTAATACTGCGGTTTTCTCTCTCTTTATTTTGTCATTTTACCTCTGTATTCCTAGCCTGTATTTTATTTTCCTATTTTTTAAAGACTTATTTGAAAGTAATTTATATATATATATATATATATATATATATATATATATATATATATATATATATATATATATATATATATATATATGAGAGCCATTTTTCCCCTTATAAGGGGAGTGGCTGAGTCAAGGCTAAATGCTCAGACATTTTGGGTAGAGAAAATTCAGAGGTGGGACTTCCCAGTCCTCTCACTCCACCCCATTTAGTCAACTATTATGACACATGGGGAAACATGGAAAAGGTACTCTAGCCCCCTTCCCTCAGTGGATATATATATATATATATATATATATATATATATATATATATATATATATATATATATATATATATATATATATATATATATATATATATATATATATATATATATATATATATATATATATGAGCCATTTTTCCCCTTATAAGGGGAGTGGCTGAGTCAAGGCTAAATGCTCAGACATTTTGGGTAGAGAAAATTCAGAGGTGGGACTTCCCAGTCCTCTCACTCCACCCCATTTAGTCAACTATTATGACACATGGGGAAACATGGGAAAGGTACTCTAGCCCCCTTCCCTCAGTGGCTATATATATATATATATATATATATATATATATATATATATATATATATATATATATATATATATATATATATATATATATATATTTACCTTTAAAACCTCCAACTTACAACTACGTTTGTTCTGACAACACCGTCATAAATCTAAATTGAACCTGTTCTAACTCAGACCATTACATATTTGGTAAACTGGCAGATTGGGATCGTAGCATTATAAATGCAAACAGTATGTCATCTGTATGTCTTTTTTTTTCACACATTTATTGATTTCTTATTATGATTTGTTATTAAACATTTTCTTTGTGAAATGATGGTCTACAGTAATAAAAAAAAAATTAAATATGTTAGAAACATGTTACAATCTGTAGAAGTTAACCTTCTCAGTTTTCTTTTTGTTTTTCTCATTGAGAATGTCTTTATTTCATGATTAACTTTAATAGGTTTTTGTTATTCATTTATTATTATTATTATTATGATAATGGTATTACATTACTGTCATAACTATTACCTTATTATTATTATCATTATTATTACTGTAGCAGTAATAATTGTAATAGTAATTAAATTATATTGCTATAGCAATTATTATTAGTGGTTGCCATGGCAATGGTAGCGCTCTCGACTATGAGGTGTCAGGTCAAGTGTTCGCGGCCCACCACGGTTTGAGGTTAGCAAGGTCATGCACTCAGGGTAACAATCACACCTGCCAAAACCAATGTCCCTCTCAGGAAGACACTATCCTAACCCTTAGTAGAAAAGGGAGTCCCTGACATTAAACTGCTCTTATCATAATAATAGTAATTATTATTTTTATTATTATTATTGCTACTATTATTATTATTATTATTATTAATATTGTTGTTATTATTATTGTTATTATTATTATTATTATTATAACGTAAGCAATGATAATAATTATAGCCATATTGTATTGTATTTTTATTATCATTGGTATTATGATTATTACTGTTATCATTATTATTATTTCATTCATTACTATGTATTTTGAATTTAGCCCGCTATATTTTTTTTGGCTAGGAAATCAATAAATTAATACATCCTAGTGACCTTTGTAAGTGTTTGTCATCGTGAGTGTGGCACGTCGTAAGTTTGAGATATATATATATATATATATATATATATATATATATATATATATATATATACAGATATAGAAGCTCCTGTACTTACGAACAACCGAGTTATGAACATTCTGAGATACGAACACATACTTAGTCATTATATACTCATATATTAATGTATGTATTACCGTATTGTACTGTATTAATACATTATTATCACTGTATTAAAATTCATTCATAATATATACTTTGTTTTATGTCGTAGTTTAGTTTTTTAGCCCAAGTACTGTACAGTACTGCATATGTATGTACTGTGCAGTACTTTATTTTTACGTAAGCATAACTTACGAACAATTCTACTTACTGACGGACTGCTGGAACCTAACTCGTTTGTAAGTTGGGGTGTATATATATATATATATATATATATATATATATATATATATATATATATATATATATATATATATATATTTATTTATTTATTTATTTATTTATTTTCAAGTAAATAAAAGTTTCTTTCTTTAACATGCCATCATATTCCTCTGAAGCCAATAGATGCCACAAATATAACAAAGGAAGCAAGTCATCAGGGATTCAGAGCTTTTATCCTCACCCTTCTGATATCAGATATTAGGTGGTCTGGAAAAAATATCAGGGAGGAAGAAATAGCCAGCCCCATATTTCCAATACTCTTCTGTAAACAGAGGCTTATAAGACATTCAGGAACTGTGATAGTGACATTTTTTATTTCCATCCTCCAAGGATATATATTTTAATCAGTTTTTCAATATGCAGGAATATTACAGAGGATTTCTTTTTATAAACTTGAAGTGTAGACTCCAAAATCCATAAATGTACATTCTGTTCTCAACTTTTGTGAGGAAAAAATATTAAGGTAGTAGATATTACCAACCCTTGATCTGCTGTTGATTTTTAAAAGATACTGGAAATATACATACATACATATACCGTGGCTGTTTCCCTCTTAAATTGGGGGGTAGCCGACGTCAAGAAAGGAAAGTTTGGGGAGAAGTTATTCTCCCCTCTACTCCCCCGCTTCGTTGACGCCTCGCAGGAGGTTGATACAAGGGGGGGGGGATTCCCAGTCCCCCCGCCCCGTCCACTTTTAGTCGCCTTTTACGACACGCAGGGAATACGGTGAGGCTATTCTTTGATAGTATGCCCGCCCCACAGGGCACAAATATAAAAGGCCCCATGTGCTCCTTATTATGAGAGTGGATATTTTTCACACTGCCACCATGTACAGTATGTCGATTTTTAGTTGGCTCTTACAACATGTAGGGTTATGAGAGTGGAATTGACTTTTTTTGACTTAAAAGTATGAGCTTTGACCTTCAGCCACCTATACTCCAGAAAATAGCGCTTTGGTCTGCTATATATGAGTTTAAGCACTTTTTCATCAATTCTATATAAACCATGGGAAGGAGAGGGTTTCAGCATGACAAATCTAAATTCTTGTAAAGCCTTCTGTTGATTTAGTTATATGTTTTCAGTATTTGAATTGGCGATTCAGGTAGGAACATAATGAGTGTCTTTATGAGACTGGTTGCAAAGTAACTTGATTTCCTATAAGGCCAGTCTGTGATCAGTTCAGAGAGATAAACATTCTTTTTGAAGAATTAGGTGGATATCAGATTGTGAGAAAGATTACTTGCTTGGATACCTTTTGTCTGGTTTAGTACATCAGTGACAGATATTTCGTTTGTTATAAATAGTGTACTTGATTGAATTTCACCCCATTATTTCAGAATTTGCAGTGCATTCCAACATTACCTTTTTCAGTGAAACTCAGACATAAAGACAGTTTTTATAGAATACTCTTGCATGCAGTCAGTAGACATAAACTTTGTTATGTTGTTAATTTCTGATTAACAAAACCCTCACGTAATAAATTTTCATTGACAAATATAGCTAGGTATCCAAGTTGATAGTTGAGGATCAGGAACATTAACTCTTTAATGTTAATGGTTTATCTTCTGAATTCTCAAGAATTGGTTCACATGAAGGGTTATTGTTAAGGATAGCACCCTAATCTGGGATAGTGGAAAAATCCTATGAGTAAGCAGAAAAGTATGAAAAGACTTGTTAGAATTTTTAGTATATAAATTTTGTGTTAAGGAGATTTGATGTTTTTCCCTTAGATACTATCCCTATGGAAGAAAAAAAGACATTTATGCTTATGATAGAGGGGATGTAGACATCTCATTATATGTAAACTTGGCTGTTCTCACCCATCTGTTTAATTGTAGTCGAGTCAAATACTTGCTTGGTTGTTATCCCTTTCCTGAAGAATTAGTTATGTTTAATGTTGAAAAACGAATAGCTTTCATGCATTTTATGACACCCAAGAGGAAATATAAGCTTGCTTGTTTTTCATTATTTCATGTTGATAATAGTAATAAATATCCTGTATCCTTATAAGCATGATTTTTTTTTTTTTTTTTTTTTTTTTTTTTATATTGGGAAGACAACTGGAATTTAATGTTCAATGAATGTTATGTAAATATTATATATATATATATATATATATATATATATATATATATATATATATATATATATATATATATATATATATATATATATGATAATATCCATAATTCCAGGTTATGTTCTTGATAAAATTTCCAACATTGTGTTACTATATAAGGAGTACAATACCACTTTACGTTGCCCTCATCAAATGAATTGGTAGACCATTTTTTTGCAACATCTTGGTATAGAACAGATTAAACAATTGTGCACATATTCCATTGTTATGACAGTTTTGATGTTTCAGTAGTTCAACTGTATCTGATTATTAGTTCCAGCTGGTATTATTTAGCATATGTAAAAATATTAGGGATCTACGTATTTTAGAGTAAAATAATTGCAAGCTGTTAGAGAAGTAATTTAGGTAATTTTGGAGAGGCATTCTTTCAATAAGAAATACTGTACAGCATAATGGAGTGATGTGCTTAATAATTAATTGTCTTAAATATTAACCCTCTTCAAAAGTTCATCAAGAAATGTCCCTTATCAATATTATATCTTTTTAGTTTGATTAGTGCATTTTTAGTACGGTATTGTTATAAACAATCTCTTTGTAACTCCCATCTAATTAATTGGTCTGCTTTTTAAAACTTCTGAGTTGATAACTTAGTCATAAATCATAATTTTTTTTATTTCTATACTTTTTAATTTCAAAATTACAATTGTATTTTTCTAGTATTCACTCAAGTTTTAGTACTGTAATATCTGCAGCAAGCTTCAATAACTGTAGTTTATACTATTTTCACTACATAGTCAGGTTTAGCATATACAGTATTTGGTTGCTCTAAATTTTTCAATTATTGCTTTTTTCCTTTCCAAAAAAAAAATGTCGTATTAGATATAGCATTTTAGACTTTAGAGACAGTGTAAGCTAAAGTTTATACTCATTGGGAAAAGAAGATATAGTAGCAGTAATCTTTAAAACTGGATCATTATGTGTTTATTTTTAATTATGTGATTATATTGGCTTCTGATGATGTACATGTACTTTGGTTTCATATTTCTTCATAGGGCTCTAGTTATAGGAATAATAAAGATTTAGGCTCCTTGTACTGTATATAGGAATGCTACTCTAGACACATATCTTTAGATAATCATTGTAATTAACTGTTCTTATTCCATTTCATTTCTAAAGTTAAGAAAAAATTTTAAATTAAAATTTTATGGATATAAACTATTAAATATTTTTTTTTTTATGCAAATTAATTTTAGCATTATATTATACTTTTGTACATACTGTTGAAGGAAATTTGAAATAGCTACATAATACAGTAATAGAGTTACTGAACTGCAGAATATGAATCCTTGTATTACATATATGGTTAGAAGTCTCAGATACTCTGAATTACAGTTCTCACAAATCATTATAAGGAAAACTTAACTTTTGTTTTTTTTAGTAATATAAAGTAATTTTCTTGAACTTTGCATATGTTTACTGCATACAGTATTTAATCTTTAAGGTCATTGTCACGAAAATAGTAGTTTGAATTCTCATTTTGTTCTTTGCATTGTGTTTATTTGAGTGTTGATGCATCATTATTCTGGATGGTGATTGAATCTTTGAGGAGCCTTAGAACTGCTAGACAATATGCTAGATAGGATGCAATTTCAAATTGCAAAATAAACTATAGAGCTGATATCATTGTGTTATACTAGATGCCATATTTGGCCATTCGCTTGAATGCTTCCAACTGAATATAAAAGCTATATATTTTCCATTATATGCAAAGTTGCATGAGATATACATATATACACATATATCTTCTTTTGTATGCAAATCTACTTGAGTGCTTAATCTTAGGAATACCTCAACTCTTTTTTGTTAATATCAGACTGGATTTGTGGAAACATTGACTCCGCAGTATACTCCTGGAGCCCCGTCAAGTGCAATGCAGACCTTGGAAGATAAAGCTCAACTAATTCAAAATCAGCAGGAAATGGAGAATTTGCGAGCAGAGATCAGAGATTTGAATGAAAAACTAGAGACGTTGAGAGGTTAGTGACGTTGATAATTTGTTAGTTTAATTTTTTTGTAATATTTTGTATCAAAATTAAGCCAGCATGGTGGCCACAACTGAATAAAAAAAAGAGAAGCAGCAGACTTCATCATACCCTGACCAACCTCGCCAGCCATCAGCTATTCTTTGACAAAATGACATTTCAGCTGTGCACTTCCATATCCTTTTTAGGCAGCTTCTGTAACTTGTTGGGAATACAAATTTCTTTCTCATTAACAGGGAAATATATATTCTGGTAACGGTATGTGTTGTAATTTGACTGGAGAAATTTTTTATAAGCTGTATCCTTTTATGTTGCTATGTTATTGAATAGAAAATCTACTTTGATTTTAGTGTTGTGTAATATAAGCTGTTTATTTCAATCATATTACAGAACCATATGAAGTAAATTTGTGTTTGAATTATAAGGATGTTGAAAATCTTTTTTTATTGAGAAAAAGAATATTTATGGTCTCAAGCGTAGTTCTTTTTTTTTCAGTTAAGCGTTCTCAGGATAAGGATAAGTTGAAGGAAGGCGAAAAAATGAAACTGCAAATTGAGCAGCTTATTGAGAATAAAACACGACTCATGGAAAACCAGGTAAGAGCACTGCAAAGGATTTAGCGTAAGTAATATTAATTACATAGTTTTCCAATTGTGTTACTTTATAGAATTCTGTATTTTAGAGGATTAGTCTTTTAATTTTATATTTTTTCATGACATTTACATGTTTACTTTCATTATTATAGGGTCAGCTGCAGAATGACTTAAAGAAAGCCAAGCAAGAGGCACGAGAGGCCATAGAGGCCAAGGATCGCCACATGGAAGACACTCAGGAGTTGTCAGAAAATGTTGAGATGCTCACTCTAGACAAGGAAATGGCTGAAGAAAAGGCTGAGACTTTGCAGTTAGAACTAGATCAAGCAAGGGAAAAAATAGAGGAGCTTACGTAAGTCATAGAAGAAAAGTAGAGTATGGTTGGTTGATTACTTAAATGCCTTTAGCAGTAAATACTGTATATAGGATTTTAGTACATTTATCAAGACACAGCATTACCTTTGTGGATGGGTGAAAATATTACGAACCTCTTAATGGGATAGAGGAGCGTGGGTTAGGAGTTTTATTTATTGCTGCAAAGTAACTGATCAGAGAGATGAATGTCAAAATATGGTGAAGCATTGCTACCTGATTTGTTTCATCAGGCTGACCTGCCTGGTGTGGATGGTTCTGGCAGCATTCATAGAAATAATATATGCATCACTATTTAAATCAATTTGGACATGATCTGTATGATTGCAGTTATTCATTTAAATTTATACATAGTAATATCAGTTATATGAGGTACCAAATACTACCGTCATTGATAATAAATACTTTTTAATTAGGTTGGATCTTGAGATTCTACGCACAGAAATGAGGGTGGTGGTGGTGGTGGAAGTGGCGGAGAAGGAGTATCTTCATTGCAGATAAAACAGCTTGAACAGCAAAGCTCTCGCCTTAGAGAAACACTTGTAAAGTAAGATCCAGATTTCTTTGTAGTAGCTTAAAGGACCAATGTCATAAGATTACTTGCATGATGATTTTGAGTACATTAGTTAAAAATACCTGTACTTTGCAAATAAATGAATATAGATTAAAATTGGAAAAGCTCACCCGATTTCATATTCAAAACTAAGTATCTTTGTTACTTTAGTATGTAATATTGTTTTTCTTGGTTTACTAAGCAGAGAACTGTTAGTTAAGATGAAATATTTATGTATTTAATGTCTGATCACATAAATATTAGTTCCCATAAAAAGTACAATATAGAAGCTCCCCTACTTACAAGCAACCGAGTTACGAACATTCACTATCTACCCATGTATTAATGTATGTATAACTGTTACTCTACTGTTTTATTACATTTTTATTACTGTATTATAATTCATTAAGACTGTATGCTTTATGTTACATGTAGTAGTTTATTGTCTGTAGCCTAAGTACTGTACAGTACTGAACATGTATGTACTGTACAGTACTATCCTTTTTTTACCTAAGCACAACATACGAACAATTCTACTTATGAACGGACTTCTGGAACCTAACTTATTCGTAATTTGGGGAATATATATATATATATATATATATATATATATATATATATATATATATATATATATATATATATATATATATATATATATATATATATATATATATATATATATATATATATATATATATATCCTTAGTCTGTCAAGATAATAAAACATGAATAAATATTCCAGGATGCGTGACTTATCAGCACATGATAAGCATGAGTTACAGAGGCTTCAGAAAGATATGGAGGCTAAGAAGAATGACATGGCTGCTTTAGCTCGAAATAATGAAAAGTTAACTGCTCAAGTTTCGGAACTGGAACAGATGATATCAGACTTACAAGAACAGGTGAAATGAAGTATCTTAATTGTATTGAATAATATTTTCATTTGTTTTCGTGTATATTTTCGTAAATTTTACCATATTTTGTCTTTACCTTGCAATTGGGATATTATGCAGAAGCTGGTCTCAGCCCTCTCTTTGTGGTATTGTTTATTGTTTTTTTCTTTTCATTAGCTGGTAGTTATTAGTTACAAGGGCAATGTTTCTTAAGTTATGTTTTGTTTTTGTCCCAGCACTCTTTGGTAATATATGACTGTTTAGCCTATATAAGAAATACTGTTATTTTCCTTTAGGTTTGATGTAGCTTATTGTTGTAGAGATAATGAAATAAGTGAATATAAAATGTTTTTTTCTCTCAGGTGGATGCTGCCTTAGGTGCAGAAGAGATGGTCGAAACTCTGACAGACCGCAATTTGAATTTGGAGGAAAGAGTGTCTGAGTTACTTGAAACAGTAGCTGATCTTGAAGCTATCAATGATATGAATGATCAGCTACAAGAGAATGCCAGGGAATTAGAACTTGAATTAAGGGAGGAATTGGACATGGCTAATGGTAGAATAAGAGAGGTTTGTATTGCAATACCGTTATGTATGTTCTCTCCATTTTCCAACCTGCCATTAAAAGTTCTTATATATTGATTATTAGATATTTTGTTTTGCTTACACTGACAAGTTATTATTTTATTGTAGGTGCTCAGAGAACGAGAAGCTGCAAATGAAATTATAGTGGATCAAGACACCACCATTAAGAAATTCAGAGAATTGGTGCAGAAGCAGCAGGAACAGAATCTGGATCTTCGACATTCTCTGGAAAAAGAAACCAACAAACCAATTGCCACTCCTTCTGATATTATTGATTTTAAGGTAGGTCCTCATGATATTTCTTTTTAATTAATAGTTTTAGTAGTTTTCTTGAAGATGTTGTTTTGACTGTCGTCATTCATATTGTGTATATATAATCATTTTCATTTGTGATGAAAGTATTATTGATATCATGAAAATATATTCCTCTTCTTTCGAATAGGAAAGGTAATCTATATATATGTATGTGTACCTTCATCATAATAAATTATATGAAGCATTAAGTTAGTTAAAATTTTCTTATTTTTTACGTGTTTTGCAAATCTCGCTATTGTACATGAAGAAATAATTATTCTTGATGTTTTCTCGAGAATTTAATGCTCTAAAAATTTAGAAATTGAAAATTAGCACAGTTAAAGTTTTTGATATGCACTGAAAAATTATGTTAATATTTTCCCCCTATTTCATCCTCAAATTAGTGTATAATATACAGTATTTAACTTATTCCTCTATATTTGACATTTAGAGATCTTACATTTTTTCCCATCAAACCATCTCTTTACAGAAAATGTTCACTGAAACCAAAGCTCACAGCAAAGCTATTGATATGGAGCTCAGACGCCTTGAAGTTGCTCAAGCCAATCAGCATGTTTCCTACCTCAGTCAGTACATGCCTGATAATTTCATGACACGTGGAGGTTTGTAAGATTTTTTATTTGAATTTAGTTATTATTATAAACTACATATTCACCATAAGATCATCTGTATTTTGATTTATGCGTATTAGCATTGGTCATTGCAGATAGATATAATGAGATTTTAGAAGAAAGGAATACAGGAGGTAAATTTTGAGTGACAAGATTGTGTGTACGCAAGGAGTAGAAATACCTTGTGTGAGCTGCATATTTTGTGATTCTGTGCTAAGAAGAGCTTGCAAATTCACTAAGCAAGCATTAGGTTTTGATCATGGCCTCGTTGGGAGCATGAAGTCATAACCAATAATTTATTGTCAATATACATAAAAGACTGATTTTTAGAACAGATAGAATGTTGAACCTTACAACACACATGGCATTTAAAGCATTGCATAAATTTGTGCCTGATAATTTAAAGATTCATACGCAAATGAAAGATTATTCATGATGAAAATTGCTAAAACTTCAATTGCCTTTATTATTTTAGTTAGATTTATTAGAAAGAGAAACAGTTAGTCTTGACAAATCTTTCTATTGTATTCTTAGATACCGTATTACTGCGTATTGGCAGAGACTTGTTGAGAATGTTACGCGACATAAGTCGTTTTTATAAAGCGTATCTTTTTATTGGGTCTCGAGAGTGTATGGAAGACAGAGAGCAATTACAAACATTTTAATTTTGAAACGCATAAGATTTTATGGTTCGCTACAATACTTTGTCTTGTACGCAGGAGATCATGATGCTGTCTTGACTTTGCTGTTTGTGGCTCGTATGGTATGGAAGGCAGACATTGTTGTTGGAGCTGTACGTGATAAATACCCACTTCCAGGAACAATAGATCGTAATGCAGTCTTGAAGTCTCATGCTGTGGAACAGTATGCCTTTTCCTCACGTCTCCTGCAATTGTTGTACACTCTTCAGGTATTTCATTGTGTATTCACAATACTTGTTCATTGTAAAGAACTTACTTTTCTTGTATGAGTTTGTCCAAAGAAAGTATATGTAGCAAGTAGAGAGAGGGAAAAAAAAGGAGAATCTTGTTGGTTATTGAGATGTGTATGGCTGAATGGAAGGAAGTGTCATCAAGGATTATGTGATGAAATAGAGAGAGATTGGATTGTGAGGAGTGAATGTTTGTTAGTTTGTATGATCCTGGTAATATGTGAGGTAAGGAGGAAATAGAAGGCTTTTTAAAGGATTTGAATGTAAGAGTATCAGGGAACCTTGTGGATTTTGTAACTGGGAAGCATTTTGTACCGTGGAGGAATGGGAGTGGAGAAAAAAATAATGATGATGCATAATATATGCTTAACTGTACATGAGTAAAATGATGGGGGAGAAGTAGTTGATTGAGCATTAGTGAAGTATATAGTGGTGGTCAAGAAGTGTGGAAGAATATTGGATGCAGATGTGTTGAGAGTAGAGAGTGGCAGCTTGTCTGACCTTAATGGGTAGAGGGAAGATTGACAATGGTTAAAAAGTGGAAGAATATAGGATAGACGGGATGATATTGCTTAATGTTAGATAAATAAGAAGGAAAATGTACATAAGAAGCAAGTTTATAAAATGTTATGAAAAAGAGGATGGAGGATTGGCTAGAAGAAGGATATTGGTGTTTCAAGAAGGTAAGTTTTGATTGTATATTTCAGGAAAAAGTTTTGAAGTGTACAGTAGTAGTGTGTAGGATGAGATGAATGGGTTGAAGCAGATAGTACTAACTGGTGAATGAAAATGTGAGTATGGCAGTGCCTGAAAATGTGTCCATATGATTTGTAGTTGCGAAGACGAAGTGATAAAACATATGAGAGGTACAGAATGAAGAGAAGGGTAGCGAAGTACATGGTGAGAAAAGCCAAGAGGAAAGCAAAAGTGAGGTTCGGTAGATGTTTGTCTGAGAGTTTTGAAAGAAATAAAAATATTTTTGAATGAGATGAACAAGTGTCTGATAGGTAGGAGATGGCAAAAGGAGAACATGAGCATTTTTTACAAAACGAATGATGATATTGTTGTGTTTTCAGGGATGAGAGGATCCAGATTGTTTGAAGAAGTGCATGAATAGTTCCACAGTATAAGGGGAAGGGAGATAAGTATGATTGTTGTAATTTGCTGAGTGTGGCTGATAAGATTAATGAGCCAGAATTCATTGAGAGAAAAGGAGAGAAAGCGAGAATGATTGGTGAAAAACAGTGTAGAGTCAGGAGAGGAAAAGGTGGTGTTGATTTAGTGTATGCAGTTGGACAGGTATGTGAAAAGCATTTAGAGAAGTGTAAAGATATTTTATTGACTTCATGGACTTGGAGAAAGTATTTGACTCATTTGATAGCAAATCATTGTAGAGCATGTTCTTATTGTATGGACTATGAGAAGTCTATTGAAATCGTTCAAGATATTCATATATATATAGTAGAATGTGTCTGAGAGTCTGAAATAATTAAAGTAATTTATATGAGATGAAAGAAGGATTGCCTCAGGGTTGTGTAATATGACCTTGGTTGTTTAATGTGTGTATAGATGAATTGGCAAGAGTGCTTGGCAGATGTTTGGAATTTGTGTTTTGAGAATGGAAGGTTATGGGAAATTACTCAGTTTCTGTTTTCAGATAACATTTTGCTAGTGGTTGACTCTAAGGAGAAACTGAAGCAGTTGGTAACTGGATTTGAAAGGGTGTGTGAGAGAAGGAATATGCAAATGAATGTGGTAAATGTAAAGTTATGAGATGTGCAACAAATGTTGAATGTGAGAGTGAGTGGTGAGATGTTTGAGGATATGGAAAGTTTTAAATAGAAGTTGCATGTAGTTGCAAGTGGATGAGTAGATGTGGAGGTGAATTAAAGAGTGAATGAAGGGATTAAATATCTAGGTGGGATGATAAGTGTGGAGAGAAATAGATATTAAGGTATGAATAAAGAGAAGGTTGTTTTTGCACTCAAAGCGTTGTATGGTGCAGAGACTTAGAACAGACTGAATGTAGTAAAAATGGGGTGTCTAAAGTATGATAGGTATGTCAAGAATAGATAAAATGAGATATGTGGAGGTTTGGCAAAGAACATGCATAGAAGGAAAGCCATCTGATATGTTAGACCAGAAAGTGCTGAAGTGGTTTGGCATACTGAACAGACTGAATGTAGTAAAGATGAGGTTTTTGAAGTATGATAGGCATGTCAAGATTAGATAGAGTGAAAATGTGCAAGTGAGGCAGAGAACATGCATAGAAGGAAAGCCATCTGATAAGTAAGACCAGAGTGTGCTGAAGTTGTTTGGCATATGGAAAGAATGAATGAGCAATGAATATAGAAGAGAGTATAGAGATCAGAAATAATTGGAATATGGGAATGAGGATCACTCAAGAATGAGATGGACAGATAGGGTGGATAGAGTATTTGTTACACTTGGTATTTTGGTGTTACCAGGAAGAGAGTGTAAGGAATAGGGGATGTTTGGAGAGAATGTTAATGGATGACTGGCAAGGAATTTTTCCGCACCTGTTCAGTACTTCATTTGGAACAGATGAGTGTGGGGGGCCAGCGTACAATGAATCAACGGCTACAGCTGTTGTGCCCCACAGCGGATGACCTATACCCCACTTGCACTGTGTATGATTGAGAGGGGAAGGAAAACTAGTGACATTGCTTCTTTCCTTGGTGCCAAGATGTAAGGGTGGACTTATGTTGTATGGGTGTACTCTGACTCGGCCATCCCCTTATAAGGGGAGTAAAGTCCTTGTATATGTTTGTGTATATGTACAGTATAGTATATGTAATGCAGCAAAATATTCTACTTTATAATAAAGAAATTATGATATTATACTGATATTTTCCCTGTCATTATCTATAATTGGCAGGATGTTGAAATTACCGTTTCATAAAAAATTTAGAATGATATCTGTATTAGTGATAGTTCTGGCTTTGTATATGATGTCTTTCAAGTTTTGATTAATTTTTTGAAATGTGAAGGTAATCATTGTCATTTGATATATGTATTCATTCATTTGCTTACATGATAGGCCCTGCTACATCAGTATCAGCAAGTCCTGAATTCGTGCAGTGTGGAAGTGTTCCTTAAGCTTGGTACACTGTACCCTGAAATGGTATCTCATGAAAGAAACGTCGATTTTTATGTTGACTTGTTGAGGAAGGATCAGGTAAATGAAGCTTTGTATTTATTTATAAATAATTGTATAGAAAAGCATATATTACCGTGTTTTTATCTGCATGAATGTTTACTGAAAAGCTGAGATTATTTTTGGTGAAATAGTCTAATGAAAATTTTAACTGCGTATTTCCTGGATGTATTCCAATGAAAATATTAAGTTAACATCCACTAAAAAATAAATGCTAAGTACTCAAGTAATATCTTTTTGAAAATATACTATTTAAATTTTATGAAAGGATATTTTAGACCACAACGTTTTTTCCAGCTTGATGAAAACATTCCAATGGATTCTTTGGAAAAAACAGTGTCTTACTTTTTAAATATATACCAAGTTCATTTAGTAGGAGAGAAGTTGGATCAATCTTTGTACCTCACTGATGTAAACAGAGTACTTTCATCTGCCACTGATGCAATATCTACCTATAGTGCTGCTGTTTTAGCAATGCGTCACGTAAGTCATAATCTGCAATATATTTTGTTATTGTAGATATTTCAATATTTATTGATATTTTACTTAATCTTTATGATTTCTGTTTCTGGTAAACAAAGTTGTCTTAACCGGAGGAAAAAAATTAAGATGTTTCAGTATCTAATCTTACCCTAGTCATATTATAAAGTTAGGGTATATCAGGTCTACAATAACAAACAATAGTTTAATGGTGAAATTGAAACATTTTAAGTGTGTAGGTCTTTAGTACAACAAGCGAGTTACATAATAATACAAAAAAAGGATAAGTTCCCTGATCCCATAAAGTTTAAAAGGGCACTGCCGCTCCCAAATTAGCAGGACTTTTAACTCCACTCACTTAATTTCTTTCATTTTCCATCGCTCTGTACGTGGTGGGAAGCGATGTGGTGGACCTGTCTGAGGAAACGTGTTTGTTGATACCGTTGTATAGCTCAAGTATTAGTGCTTGTAACACACTCTTCTTTCCAGTCATTTTTAAGTTAGGTGCAGGGCAATAGTGCTTTCAATTATTATGAAAATGATAGCATATTAAAATGTTATACTCAGCTTCATATTTCACGTGCATGTCTGGTAAACACTAGTAATTATTTCATTGGCAATTTATATCGCTGTCAAGAATATGTATCCTTATCGTACCCTAGGCATTTTAAAAGAGTTATAATAAGTATGTATTCAACTTTAAATGATAGTTATGTAACATAATTAAAACATATTAAGTGTAGTTGCCTTTTTTCAAGAAGAGAGTCACAAGATAATAAAAGAAAAAAGATATCAATGTTCATTAAGACTTGGGCTATAACTTTGGCTGGAGGAATTATGCAGTTATTCTGAGAAAAGTAATTAGAAGAGTTTCTTGGTCCCTCTGTGACAGTTACTTTGTTTGACCCTCAAGCAGAGCAGTATTTTGTCTCATTGCACGAACGACTGTCATTGTTATGCTAGTCCTGTTACTGGGGTCAAGTTTTAAAGTGTCATGATCGAAAAGACTATCAATTATCTGTTTCTATTTTATTATCATGACGTAGGATATAATTAATCATTTCTCAAGCGTCTTTCTCTGTCATGTTATCACGTTTATGCAGATTGTAGACTAAGCATTTCTCTGCAATCTGCATAGAAAAATATTTTAGCATGTTTGCAAAAATTTTGAAGGTGTCACTTTTCTCAGTAAATTATTAATTTTCTAAAATCTCCTGGAGTGAAATGTAGTTCATAAATCTCTGAAACCCTCTCAGTAAACCTGATTACAAACACTTGTTCTTTTACCTAGTTTAAGGAAAGACAGTAATGATAATTTTTTTTAGTGCTGCAGATATTATTAAGAGTCATCTTGTTTGTCTTTTTTAGCCTCAACATGAAACCCATGATGTGTCTCTTGTGTACCGAGATGCATTGTCTATTAGTAAAGAAATTCAAACAGCAGTTAAGAGAATCAAGCGTCGTATGCCACAAGATGGTTCCGTTGGACCACTCTCTTATCCTCAAGATATTCAAGACTCCCTTTCAAGTGCCATGAATCACATGAATAATGCAGCACGTGTAGTTAGACAGGTTTCGAAAGCATGCTTGCAGCAAACATCTTTATTATCAGGTAATCCTATATTGTATGCTGATCCAAATCAGTTGCTATGCAGATCATGTGAATGTTAAGCTCTGAATTGATGTTGTATATCTTCTTGTGCATCTGTTGTATATTGTTATGAAAACTTATTGCTATCATTCATCTTCGTATTGAAATATTTTACTACCAATGAATGCCAACTACTTCCTTCATCATTAAAGTCAACAAATAATGGGAGTATTGGCTCATAAAATACTTTTACAGTGTTGACCCCAACCACGAATTTAATCCGTTCCCAAAACCTGTTTGTGGGATGGTTTGTTCATGGGTTGGATTTATTTTTCCCATTGAAAAGCATGTAAATTCAATTAATCCATTCCTAGTCACAATAAATATTCATTTTAAAATTTTTGTAGTCAGTATAAAATGAAATATAATACAGGTTATATGCATTTTATCTGTAAAAGAAAAATTACATTAATAATAGAAAGGAATTATACTCTACTAAAATAAGACATGGTACTATACTGTATTTACCTTTGTGGATGATTGTTGCTGGCATACGTGGATGGTGGTGGAGGAGAAGGGGGACTAATTTTTGGAAGGAGAGTCCCCTTCCATAAAAGCGTTAGGGAACTCTTCCGATACAGGCTGTATTTCTGGTGTTTTCTCTCTATTTTCTCTTTTGGTAGCTGCTTGCCTACTGGCACAAGGAAACGATCCAGAGAAATTTGTCTCATTCATATTTGGTAAATTTTTCTAAAAATATTCATCGCAGTGTCATTTACCATGTTCACTATTCTATTGCCCACAGTTTTATCTGGGTGATGATTCTCAATAAAAGCCTGCACGTCATTCCACTTTCTAAGAATTTCTTTAAATTCTTCGCTGGACACCTTTACCCTTACATCCCCCTCCTCCGCTGACTGCTCCTCTTGGAGAATCTTCACCTGTTCATGTTGCAACTCAATTATTTCATCTGTGGTAAGTTCTTCTTTATGGTCCTCCACCAGCTCCTCCACATCCTCCTCATTGACCTCCAAGCCCAAGCTTTTGCCATGGCTTGAATTTCATTCACAATTTTGATAGCTTACTCCTGCTTGAAGCCCTCGAAGTCTCTATCAGTCACACAACCTGGCCAAAGTTTCCTCCAGGCGGAGTTTAATGTGCGATATGAGACGCCCTTCCATGCTTTCTCAATGAGGCCAGTGCAGTGGAGGATATTAGAGTAGTCTCTCCAGAAATCACAAAGGGTCAGATCCATGTCATTGGTGACCTGGAAACACCTGGCAAAAAGACCCTTCGTATACAACTTCTTAAAATTGGAAATTACTTGCTGGTCCATGGGCTGGAAGATAGGAATGGTGTTGGGAGGCAAAAATTTTACTTCTATGAAGTCATACTGTATAGCAAGATCTTCTTCCACATTTGGAGGATGAGCAGCAGCATTATCCATTATGAGGAGACACTTGAGGGGCAAATAATTTTCCTCAAGATATGTCTTCACTTCTGGCGCAAATACTTCAATCAACCACTCTAGAAATAAAATTCGCGTGACCCAAGCCTTTGGATTTGACCTCCACATTACCAGAAGGCTAGCCTTCAACACGTTATTGCCTTAAAAACATGCGGATATTCTGAGTGGTAAACTAAAAGAGGCTTGATCTTACAGTCCTCACTAGCATTAGCGCACAATAAAAGTGTAAGCCTGTATTTCATTGGCGTGTGGTCAGGCAGTGACTTCTCCTCTTGGGTTATATAGGTTCTTTTGGGAATTTTCTCTCAATAGAGTTCTGTATCATCACAGTTAAAAAGTTGTTGGGGAATATAACCTTCACTCTCGATAAAATTAGCTAATTCCTTCACATAAGAATTCGCTGCATTTTGGTCGGAACTAGCCTCCTCTCCATGTCTAATAATGCTATGAATCCCAGTTCGTTGACAGAAGTGTTCAAACCAGCTTCTGGTGGCTCTAAATTCGTCAACTTTAGCACCACTAGAACTCAGAGAGTTCGCTTCTAAATCTTGGTGGATTTGCAAAGCCTTAGTGCATATTATGACCTCACTAATATTATCTCCAACCAGCTGTTTCTCATTTATCCACACCAACAATAGCTTTTTAACCTCTTGTATTAACTGTGTGACCTTTTCTTCATTAATATATTTACTCCCATAGCCATGTCAATGGAAATAAATGTGTTTGTTTGTTCTTTTGTCTTTACTCTTTAAAATAGTACAGATAGTTGATTTCGCTATGTCATATTATGTGGCGAGATCAGACACACGAACACCATTTTCATGCTTAGAAATTATTTCTTTTTTCATTTCCACTGTTATGCATCTAGGGTGTTTGACACCACTGTCACTAACGCTTTCAACTTCTTTAGGAGCTATAGTAAGGACTATCTTAAAGGCAAAACAATGGAAAATAAAGTAAGAACAATGAACTACACAGCATGGACACCAATGCAGAACTGAGAGCTGACAACCGGGAAACATGGTCGCCTGGTTGACATGTGTGTTCGTGGGTTGGTATTTGTTCAAAATTTTGTTCGTGGGAACTGGCGTTCATGGGTAGGGGTCACCACTGTATTATGTATATGAGTTTGACATATATTTTTAAATCATAATTGAATTGGTGCCTATTCAGTGTTGAATAAATACACTAGTAAAAGTTTGTTTGAAGAGTAACTGTATATCACCATAGAAATAATATAATTATTATGGAAATATTTTCCAATCTCTTGAAACCTGTTACTTATTGTCATTAATTCCTATGTGACATGTCCTTCACACTCAAACTTGGATTGCCACTCCCAAAAGGATAAATAAAAACATTAGCGAAATATTTAGTAAAAAAAAATCGCTAATTTCTACTACTGGAATTAAATAATGCCTGAGACTAAAGCCTTTCTCTCTCATCTTTCACAACCATGTCCCTAAATGACCTTGGCTGCATCATATATCTTTGATGTAGTTCTCTACCATAACATAAAGCTGCATTATATTTTATCTCATACTGTACCACTTTATTCTTTGACTTCCCTACCTTTCACCTTCAATGAAAAATATGAAGCCTCCTCAGACACAAACTCATTTGCCCTGTATCTTCATATTCTTGGCATGCTTCTTGCTGTGACAACCAATAAAAATGCTTATAAATTCTCCTCATGAACATTTTCACAGTATCGTCTTACAAGCTGTCTAAATCAGGTAATCATTCTCTTCCTTACTTCCTTCTATAAACTCCTCGTGCTCCTATCTTCCCTAACTCCTATTTTTCACTTTGGAACTGCTTTATAACACACATTTTTTAAGGGACTTCCTCATATGTGTGTACAGTATTATCTAGAAAAACCATATTCGCTAAATATGAAAATAAAGTGTTTTTCATTTAATACATTCCATTCTATAATACTCGTACTGTACATAAAAAACTGCTAAAATTGTGACATTACTTCTTTCCTAGGTGCCAAGATGTGTGGAAGGAAAAATAAATAATTTCCTTGATTTTTACTTTGTTCTTGTCAGTAAAACTCAATATTTTCAGACCTGCGAGAAATATATTTTTGCACATAAACTATATCGGTACCTATATAGGCAGCGTGTGTACCTGTCACACTCAGGTATTGACTTAGTTGTCCATTGAATTTTGGTAATTACAAATTTAAAATATTTTTTAATTGCTTAAGAGTAATTTAATAGGTATAAGGATATTACTCTATGGTAGTATCGTTACAAGCCTGGAACCTCTCGAGAATAAATGAAAGAGTAGTGTATCCCTTATGTGGTAACCTGTGTCAAATGAGCAGTTTTAATGACTATGGTATAAAGTGCAGGCTATCAGAGATGAAACTGTATCTTCGTGTGCTTATATAGGAAAAAGGGCTGCTCCAATTTCAAGATTGGATTTTTTTTTAGCGTGTTAAAAGAATGGGAAGTGTGCTTTTGCTTGTCTCTCTGGTATAAATTCTGAATTAGATTAGATATCGGCTAGTATCCAATTGTAAGCTGTTAATCAATCATATTTTTTTATTGGTTCATAAATTCATTTGAATTATTATTGTTTTTTAAGCTATTCCAGTGAGATTTCTAACAATAATGTCTTGATAATTATTTCCACTCATCTGTTTTTATTTATATTTTAGAAAACCTTAGTATAGTTGTTCCTCTAATTATTGGAGGTCTGTTTTGAAGTATTTGTGACTTATGTTTCTTATGTCTCTAGATGCAGAAAATGGTGTAATTGGAGATAAGCTAAAGGAACTGACTCATCAAGCAACAGACCTCATCTATGGGGGAGAAGACTTAGGACCTGAATCTCTCAAATTGTCCGCACAAAGGACCTTGAATGATGTCTCTCGCATTGCAAATGCTCTGGAGAAAGGCGAATATGACTTTGATGGCACTGTTGAAGAGAAGGTAAAGTGTAATGATTCTGAAGAAGTAATGGCAATGTCATACTGAAGATTTGAAAATAAGCTCTTATGTTTACTTCTTTTCTCGTAGTGCTGTCTCCTACATTTGATATCACCTATAACATCTCAGGTTATTTCTATTCTCTAATTGTACAGCACCTTTTTATCATGTCTCATTACATTGCATATCTAGATTTAAGCTTCATACCTCTTAGTATCATTAGGAAGGTTAGAAAATTTAAATAGACAAAATGATTTTGTATCAGTACATTTACTGATACAGTTTCCTTTGTCATTTGATATTCATATGCTCAATTATTGGTCCAAAATATTCAGATTTATTAATGATGTGAGATAGATTTTGTTTTTACTGGAAGGGGCAATTTTTTTATCAGTGTTGCTGTATCTTTATTCAGGAAACTGATCTGCTATACTATATCCTTAGAATATCTAGTTGAGATGAATTATGATTTCTTTATGGTTATTAATGGGAATCTTGTGCATGGAGAATATTCTTTAATGTTGTAATGCAGATTTTAAATTAATATTTAAGTGAAATGATATGTTTTTTGAATCTGTATACAACAGAACTACTTTCAGAGACTTCTTACATCATT
>JAXCGZ010016998.1:57500-77500 GCA_037179515.1 Halocaridina rubra
ATTTGTTCATAAGTTGATATTTGGTATGTATAGGGGACGAGAGAGAGAGAATCTCTCTTTTATGCACATCATGCACATTGTTTGTACCTCCATTATTGGTGGCAGTTACTCGAGTATCCATACATACATTTATTGATATGTATACAGGGTATATTCATGTCATAATATTTACTCTTGCGGTTTGTTTTTTTCTGTTTTTGACTAGATATACTGTAATAGTGTAGTATGTTTCACTTTTTGTGACTTAACTATTTTTGATGCTTGAAATATTTTATCTGGATTGTTACATATGCTAATCAGATATACCTAGATTTATTCTTATGCTCTGTAATTTGCATTTTTTAATTGCTTTATTAATTATGTGATATGAAGGTGCATAAACTTGGAATGGCTGGTGAAGAGAAACGTGATTCTGAAAAGGATGAAAGTGAAGCACTGACGACCATAGATCAGATAAACGCCCTCACTAGAAGAGCTTCTCTGATTCAGAAGGTAGGCCGTTATGAGATATCTCTCGTGCAGTATTTAGCAGTTAATCACTATTGCTTCCTATGTACACATGTATTTTTGCATTACATATACTTGCATTTATATTAATGGTCTCTATACTAAGGATGTGTTTTATGGTTATTGTTGCCGTAATATATAATGAGATATTTATTTTGACAGGAGCTGAATACTCTTATCACTGGTATAGAGGTGGTTGACTTGAGCAAAAGGAAACCAGGCACTCTTCCCTCAACAGATTCTTCATCCCCTGCGTTTCATTTGGTCAATCATAATAATAAAATTAACAATCTAAGATCACAAATTCAAATGCTTCAGGTAAAGAATATATCAAGTAGTTTATTTATAGTGGTATATTATAGATAAAGCACTTCAAAACTAGTAAAAGCTCTGCAGTGTTAAAGTTCATAAGAATATGATAGGGATGGGAACCAATTTGTTGCTTTGTTGTTTATAATATCCCTCCTTTTCTTGTTTCTTTACATTACAGGATGAAATTGTCCGACTAGTAGCTGCCAGTAAGCCAGGAGGAAGTGTTTGTACTAATTTCACTATCTTCCCAACTCCACAGCTTGCAAAGGTAGGACATTGAGTTTATGAACCTATTCATTGTGCATTACTATGTGAGGTGTTTCTACGTTATTATTATATAGACTGCAATTAATATGTAATTGCTTTGATGCACTTCTGATGTATAGTATAAATTGCAGTCATTAATTTATTAATACTGTATTTTTTTTTTTATGTTAGCAGGGTTTTTCCAATAAAAGATAATACAGTTATACCTCTAGTCACGAACTTGATCCTTTCCTAAACCCTGTTCATGAGGCTAAAAGTTCGTTAGGCAAAACTATTTTTCCCATTGGAATGCATGTTAAACAAATTACTCCGTTCCCCAGCACTATAAATATACGTTTAAAAAAAAAAATTTGAGTATAAACATGAATAGGTACATTGTAATAGAAAAATTACATTAATAATGGAAAGAAATTCTACTCTAATAAAAATAAAACATGGTTCAGTACTGTATTTACCTTTGTTGGTGATTGTTGCTGGCACACGTGGAAGGAGGAGGAGGAGTGCTCCTTTGAAGGAGAGTCCCCCTCCATAAAAAAGTCAGGTACAGGCTGTAATTCTGGTGTTTTCTCTATGTTCTTTTATGGCGGGTGGTTCTCTGGCTGTTGGCATAAGAAAACGATCCAGAGAAATTTTGCTTTTTTTTTTTTTTTTTTTTTTTTTTTTTTTTTTTTTGCTAATATATTTTCCTAAAGTGAGACACCACATTATCATTTAAAATGTTCACTGCTCTGTTGCTCACTGTTTTGTCCGGGTGATTAGTCTCAATAAAATCCTGCACATCACTCAACTTACTAAAAAAGAATTTTAATTTTTCACTGGAAACTTTTATCCTATTATCCCCCTCCTCCACTGACTGCTCCTCTTGGAGAGTCTTCACCTGTTCACGTTGCAGTATATTAGTTCTTCGGTGCTAAGTTCTTGTTTGTGATCCTCCCCCAGCCCCTCCACATCCTCCTCATTGTTCTCCAAGCCCAAACTTTTGCCTGTGGCCACAATTTCGTTCACAATTTGAATAGCTAACTCCTGCTTGAACCCCCTGAGGTCTCTATCAGCCACACAACCTAGCCATAGTTTCCTCCAGGCAGAGTTCATCATGTGGTATGAGATCTCCTTCCATGCAACCAGCCTCTACTGGATTTAAATTCGTCAATTTTAGCGCCACTAGAACTCGGAGTGTTCGCCACTAAATCATGGTGTATTTATAGAGCCTTAATGCATATTATAGCCTCACTAACACTCTCCAGCCAATTGTTTGTCATTTATCCAAACTATCAATAACTATTCTACCTCTTCTGTCAACTGTGACCTATACTTCGTTGATATAGTCACTCCTTTTTCCACATCAGCCGATTTCACCATGTTATACTGCGGGGAGAGATCAGAAATACAAACACCGTTTTTATGCTTAGAAATTATTCCTTGCTTCGTTTCCACTGTTATACGTTTAGGCTTTTTATCGCCACTGTCACCAAAGCCTTCACTTCCTTAGGAGCCATAATAAGGGCTAGCTTAAAGTAAATGGCAAAACAATGGAAAATTACATAGAAAGAACAACGAACAAACTACGTATACAGTGCGAACGAACTACACAGCGTGGGTTCCAATGCAGAACTGAGAGCAACCACATAGTTGCCCGGGTGAACGTGAACGTGGTAGACCGGCCGGATGTGCATGTGTATGCTTGTTGGTGACATGAGGGTTATACGGGGGTCAGTGCAAAATTTCTTCATAAATAGTGTTCGTGGGGGGGGCGTTCATGGAGCGAGGTTGCACTGTATAAGTTTTCTATATTAGAGTATGCCTATATTGCTTTTGAATTATGACTTGTGCCATGAGAAATGTATTACAGTGGGAAAAAGTTTTACTTGTGCAAATGAAAAATGGTATTTTTTGGTTTAGTGAACTGACGATGTAGTTGCAAATCTAATATACTTTACGGGGGTGTCCTCGGTTTTAAAAGATTCTTGACCTATGACGTTATGTGGTTATGATGCATCTCCCATAAATTATTTTGCTTCTTTTTGATAATTTATTGGCCTGTATTATGTCTCCCAAGCATAAAGCAGATTCTTCTGATGGCACTGCTTTGAAGAAGAGGAGAGCTTTCACCATGGAAGTGAAATTAGAGATAGTGAAACGCTCTGAAAAGGGGGAAACTTTACTTTTGTGTTAGCATAGGTTGGTGATGTAGGTGCTTATTTAAGTGTATTCCGACTTCCGGGAAAATCTGTTTATGACATGTCTCGAGGAATGGAACTGCGATGTAGGTCAAGGACCCCCTGTACTTTGATTTACAAGTTGCTGTGGAGATCCCTCGAGGTTGATGATAATGGTTTTTCATTCTGTATGGACTTTTTGGGGGCTTTTGACTCCAATTTTGGCTTAAAAAGTTCTTTCACATTCAGAATGAGAAATATTAGATGGCAGAACAGGCTTTTCTATTTCTGCCACTCTCTTCATCTTCTCTTTCTTCTTGTTTTTGTGTATATTCATACGTTGTTGCTCCCTCTCTGATAAAGGTTTTCAGAATTTCCTGTTCGGACATTTGTTTCCAAGTTTTTTTATGTCAATTTTACTCTTGTTCATGACAGTTTTAAGGATGGTTTTGTTTCTTTTCTTTTGTGTGCATCCTTACTTTTGCCTTATTTGAGTTGGGAGTAGAAGAATTGTTTTTAGCAGGTGTTCATCTTTTATGGCAATGAAATGGCCACTACATCGTAGCTGAGTCTTGATTATGAAGACCGCAATGCTTATTATTTATGTTTCGCTCTTCACGTTGTTGACGTTGGTTCTTCTGTCTTCCCAGCATGTGTTTGTGATGTATTGAAAACAACGTTGGAACTATTAAAGTGCCTACAGATGTCATCAGTAAGTTATTCAAGTTTTGATGGATACAGGAGCATTAGGCGTACCAGTCCTTTGTACAGTAACATATTGGTGTCTGTTTAGATGTCTTTTTCATGAAAGACTTGTTTTGATACTGTACATTCAAAAGCTCTTCTGCCATATTGAAGCCTGTTTTGGATTTCCTCACCGAGGTTGGCATTGAAGTAGAGTTGATTTCCAAGATACAAAAAGTATTCCACGTTTCCAGTATTGTCTTGTCATTGAACTGATATCTCTGTCTGGTTTGCTTTCGTAGATGATTGTTGGTAGATAATATGAGTCTTTTTTGAATTTGATGGTGAGTCCAATTTTGAGTATGCATAGTTGAAAGACGTCAGGATCAGTTGCAAATCATTTCCTAATAGAGTAGCAACACCGTTGTTGTCAGCATATTGCAACTCAAAGAGGATGCTTGTAGACATCTTGTTTTTGGACTTAAGACAGGCAAGATTGGAAAGGCTGCCATCTTTTCTTTAGTCATCCTCATTTCCTGAATGATTTAAATGATTGACACAAAATTAGTGAACAGAGTTCCTTATGCAAATGTACTTTCCAGAACATACCATAGATGGTTAGGACCTCCCATAACAATTCCTTATAATCTGAATCAAAGGCTTGGTTAGGTCAGTGAATGCTAAAGTTCTCACAATTTTTCTTGTAGATGACATATTGTCTATATAATGCCGTTTGTTCCATGTGAAGAACTAATACCGGCTTGTCTCTCCAGAAGGATTCTTGCAGCCAATGGATTGAGCTAGTTGTTCATAGTGTGGGCGAGGATCTTGCTTATAGTGTCTAAGAGAGAAATATCTCGCTAGTTTCCATACTTCTACTGAACTCTTTTCCTTTTCTAGATGGTAGTGATTTTTGAGTTTGTAAATTTTGCTGCTAACCCATTGGTTATCCATATACACTGTATTTATGAGGAGCTGATGTGATCAGTAATGAATCAGTTTACTTCCAACCCTGTAGACCATGGCTGATTTTTCTTTGTTCATTGACTCTGTTGTTTTTTAAGCTCTGATGGCTTCCTTTAATTACTCAGTGGTTGATATTTTCCATTGGGAGTCATCAAGGGGCTGTTTTGGAATGATATTGATCACATTCCTATCAGATGAGACAGTTTGGTTTTGAAAATATTCAAAGCGCTCCCTTAATCTAGAAATGATGTTTGCATAGGGGTAATGTAGTTGTTTTGATGATGATGTTATAAATTTTGTGCATGTGTGGAAATATATAATATGACTTTAGTAAATGCCTTGATCAAAATCCAGTGGCTAAATAAGTTTTTATTTATGTTTTAGGTAATGGATGAAAAGGACTTAACACGTATTGGCCGTGTAACTTTCCCTGGATCAGGAAGCACAACTGCAATGTCTGATCCTGTTCGTGTTGTTCTCCAGCCTGAACACTTAGCAAAATTACATCTGTGCTTATTAAAATAGGTCATACTGTGTATGTAACTGGTAATCCTAATGGAGCATGTTTATTAATTCTTCCATTGGTATATATTGCAGCTTACTTGTTTTCAACCAAATATTTCTAAGTGTATAAGTATAATAAATTATTCTTTTAAATGTACAGTATATAGACTATTTTGCTTACATTGATAACTGAATAATTCATTGATATATGCGAACGCTATTAACGTAGTTGATTTTGTTAGGAAGAACAGTACTGTATTTAAGTTAATTTGACATATAATGACTTTTGAGAGCTTTTTTTTTATAGTCTTGTTAGAGATGTCTATGAACTTCCTTGTGATTTTTTTTTCCAAGCTTGCTACTGGGTCACATACTAAGGTATTCTATTGAACGAAAGCAAATGTACTTAGGAGTTAATTATTGGTATTTAATTGACAGTTATTAATTTAAAGGAAGGTTAGTTCATCCATCATTTTGCTGCTCATATTTTGAACAGCAAGAACCAGCTTTAAAGTACCGTATTTATGATAACACTTTTCATAACATGCTATTGTCTGTGATCTTGCTGATGTTAGTGTATATCAGTAACATAGAAGAATATATGATAGAGATATCGTAGGGCCATATCAATTAAAGAATAAATTGATCTTTTATTTGTCACATACTTCAGTTTGTCCTTCCATTGCAAAAACTTAATTTAATGCTGTTGTGAATAAGTGTTAAATTCTCTGTCTAGTTTCATTGTTATATGATATTTCTAATTTGTTAAAAATATTAGCCAATTTTAGTAAAAGAACATTTCATTTAAATGTAAAGTATTAATTGAACAGTTGGCAGTTTTAAATAAATAAAAGGTGAAAAATCTGGTAAAACTTTATTTATAGATGTTAACAAGATAAGTCATTGTTACTCACCTCTGAAGGTTCTATATGCTGTATAGAAGTTTTTAATTCATGGTGGTGGGTATGCACAAGTTTCATATATAATGACTTATGAATTATTTCTTAGTATAATTTACTGCCTTCATATCATTCAAGTTATATTAACATTGAGCAGTGATTCCCAACTGTGGTTCCGCCGACCATCACCAGGGGTTCCGCGAGAAACCGTAAAATAATTATGTGCTATTACAATATGACAGTGATCTTAATTCATAATTCCTACTCATCAACACGTCACAAACACTTTCCAGACACCAACATATTCGTATGTGTCAGTCAGTACAGTGCTTACAGTAATGAGAGCAAATAAAATCCATAGAATTAAGAAAAAATTAGTGTTTTTGCCAGTCCGGGATACGTCCTTCATTCCTACTCCACAAGTTTGACCGTATGGGGATTCCTTGGAATATGAAAAATTATTTCAAGGGTTCCTCCGAGCTGTAAAGGTTGGGAGTCACTTACATAGAGCAGATACTAACTGTGTATTACTTTCTGTTTTTCACACGGCATGATCTATTCAAATTTATTGTGTAGCTTTTACCAACATTCTTGCAAAATAAATGTGATTGTTGATCATTTTCAGTATATGAATACCTTTCTTGTGAGGACAATTGTCAGTCATAAATTGAAAATATGCTTAAAAGATCAGTTATATAATCACGGGATGATCACCTTCAGTCAGTTAGCAGTTGTATCGTGTCATGCCATATTTGTTTTGTCACTGAAACAGTGTTCATCTTGGATTGTAAGTGGCTCTGAAAACAGTAAATCCCATTATCTCTACATCTCTTAAATATTTTAAAGATTATCAATTTTCTCGTCCCTTCTTACAGTTGTTGTTGTTGTCTTTCCATAAACTGCTTCTCAGCCAAACAGCCCTTAGTTCCTTAGGAAGGCCACAGCTGATCCTAGGGTTTCCCAGAGAGCTCCTAGTAAATGTTTGTGCTGTTGGTGTATGTGGTTCTGTGCAGTCCAGTCTTCCATAATGTGTTTCATTGTATGAGGTGTCGTGTTACACACTGGACAGACATCTTTGACGAAGTCATCCAGCCTCTTCTGATACCTCAAAAAGGCCAGGTAGTTCACACATTGCAGCTGGCCAGGTGGACTCTAACCTTACAAGGAGGCAGGACTGTAAAGGATGGATGTCGAGAGGTGTTCTTGAAGCATTGTTTTATCTTTACTTGAGTAGATAGAATTGCGAATGAAAATGCATATTGATATAATTCCAGAGGCTGATATGGGATGGGAAAAGAATAAGAGATAATTTACTGTGTATTCGTATGTGATATGTCCCACATGTTTTAATGTTCGTTGCTGTGTATGGGTGTTCTGCTATGTAGTGTAGTGGATGGATTTCGTTTGTGGAAGCTACAGCCATTATTTATGTCTCTCATGTCAAGGTGGTCTTTAACTTTGAGGAATTTGGTTTCTTGCTCTAAATGGTCTGTAGATGTAGTAGCTGTGTTGCCTTCGATTATTTTTAGGGCTTTATTTATATACTTAATAGAGTGTTGTGGTGTGTTTTAGTGAAGTTAAAAGCCCTAACAGGGCTTTCAACTTCCATCACTGAGCGTATATATTGTTTGTATACTGTGGTAGTGGTTTCTGTTGTGTCCGAATGTTGTGCGAGCAAGTGACATTAGGGTTTTAAGTACTTGTGTCAGTTTGTGTGATGTTTGTGACATGCTTAAATGACACTGATGTATCTATGTTATACCAAAGTTTATGTATGTGTTAAGGGGATGTGTATGGTGACGTACAGGATTCAACAATATTCTGTTGTCCAGTTTTCGATGAGTATATCTAGATTTTACTCGGGCTAATTTAAGTATAGAGTGAACCAGTTGGATGGATTTTTGAGTAGGGCTGAAGGAGATCTGCTGCTGTGTTTGCATTTTCATGTGTACTTGTGAGTGTTATGTCATCTGTGCAGGGAGCTATGTATACTTGGAGTGAGTGTGGAGTAGTATATCATTCATGAATTGGGTAAAAGTTGTGAGTGATAAGATTGATTCTTGAGGGTCCCTGTTTTTAAAATTTTTTATGTATGATAACTGACCAGCATATGATAACTGAGCACATCTGCCTATGAGGTAGTTGACCAGCCATCATTTTGTGTCATTGTGCATGTTTGTGTTGAAAATTTATTTTTGAGGTTTTGTCAGGGGATGGTGTCAACGGCTGTACTAATTCATAGAGTAACAAGAAGTGACCAATTTGCTGGCCTTACCGCATAGAGGTTTAAGTGAGGAGGTGCAAGATACTGTATATACAATTGCACTTAAGAAACCTTAACTAGTAAAGTACCATGCGACCACTGTACTAGCCTTCTGGCTAGTACAGTGGTAATGCGCTGGCCTCGCATTTGTGAGGTCGACAGATCGGTTCCCGCTCAGGACCGAGAGTTTAAGCAGGGTTTTTTTTTTTTTTTTTTTTTTTTTTTTTTTTTTTTTTTTTTTTTTTTTTTTTTAGTGTGACACCGGGACAGGCAGAAACTGCCCTCATCAACAAAGGCCCGGGCACGAGAAAATACCAAGACGAAGGAAAAGAAAAAGGTTAAGGGCAAGGCAGAGATGAGGTAATGTCACAAAAGGAAAACGACAGACAGAAAAAAACTGTCAAAGTAAAGAGGACCCAGAGATAAGGAGGACTAGGCTCTGAGATGATGATAGATCTGCTTTTTGAAGGATGAAAGGTCATAAGAATTAGGAAAGACAGAAGGAGGAAGAGAGTTCCAGAGTCTGGAGGTAGATGGGAAGAAGCAGGCACTGCACCGACCAATCCGCGAGCTACAAATCTCCACACACAACCTGTGAGATGAGGCCGCTTGGCGAGTGTTACGCGGCCTCGGCAGTGGAGGAGGGATGCAACTCGCCAACTCATCAGAGCAGCGATGAAAGTAGTAGCGATAGAAAAGCGAAAGGGAAGATACCTTACGGCGAAGAGAGAGAGAATCCAGGTTAGAAGTAAGAGAAGGATCATTAATGAGTCTGACTGCCTTAGATTCAACCCTATCAAGAAGATAAGTAAAGGAAGAAGCACCCCAGATGTGTGAGCAGTATTCTAAGCAGGGGCGGATAAGACCTTTGTAAATTTTAAGTAACTGCAATGAGGAAAAGTAATAACGAAAACGAAACAGAACCCCCAATTTTTTGGATGAAGATTTAGAAATTTGGATTATGTGATTCCTCCAAGACAAGTTAGAGGCTATATGGATTCCTAATATATTGATAGAGTTAAGAGGGTAAATTTCATTAGTTTCGAAGACAATAGGGTTATCAGGAGGAGAAGAAGATAAAGAGATAGCCAGAAACTGTGTCTTGGAGGCATTGAATTTAACTAAATTTTGAGTGCCTCATTCAGATACTCTCTGCAAATCGGAGTTAAGAGTAGAAGAAAGAGTGATACGAGATTGATTACGAGTAACAGATGAAGGTTGTGAAGAAAAGGCAGAAGAAAAGTGAAGGGTAGAATCATCGGCAAAGGCATGAAGAAGAGAGGAAGATGGGGATTGTAGAAGATCATTGATGAAGAGAAGGAAGAGAGTAGGTGAAAGAACAGAGCCCTGTGGAACACCACTGGAAACAGAGAAAGGGCTAGATGTCGCGCCATCAACAACTACAGATATAGAACGGTCAGTAAGAAAACTGGAAATCAGAGAACAGAAAGAAGGGGTAAAGCCATAGGCAGGGAGTTTGGCCAACAGAGCCTTGTGCCAGACTCTGTCAAAAGCCTTAGAGATATCAAGGGCGACGACAAAGGATTCCCCATAGTTCCTCAGAGAAGATGACCACACATGAGTAAGATAGGACAGGAGATCACCAGTGGATCTTGCCTTGCGGAAGCCGTACTGGTGATCGGAGAAAAGTGAGTTAGATTCAAGGCATTTCAAGAAGTGAGCACTGAGCAAAGTTTCGAAAACTTTAGCAATAGAGGAGGTTAGAGCAATAGGTCGGTAGTTAGAAGGAATAGAGCGGTCACCCTTCTTAGGAACAGGGTGAACTAGAGCATGCTTCCAAGATGAAGGATAGATACTGGTTGACAGAATGAGGCGAAAAAGACGGCAAAGCACGGGAGCCAGTTCATCTGCAAACTCCCTAAGGAACCTTGCAGGGATACCATCGGGACCAGATGCCTTGTTTGTCTTTAGTGAGCGAAGAACCTTATGAACTTTGCGTGAAGAAAGGATAAGGGAGGGCATAGGGTTAGAGAGGGGAGAAGACTGAGGAACAGGTGCACTGGAATCGTTGACAGAAGAGTTGGCAGAAAAATGAGAGCCAAAGAGAGTGGCTTTGTCAGTGGGAGAGCAAGCTATAGAACCATCAGAACGAACGAGAGGGGGAAAGCTTGAGTTACAGAAGTTTTTGGAGAGGTTTTTGGCTAAGGACCAGAAGCATTTGTCAGTGGGAGAGGAGTTAAGGTCATCAACTTTCCTTCTTATAAAGGAAGCCTTAGACCTTCGAATCTGAGCTGTACAGCGATTCCTAGCTATAATAAAAGCAGAGCGAGTTAAATCGGAAGGAGAGGCTTGGTAAGATCGGTGAGCCTGATTCCTAGCCTGGATAGCCATGGAGCAGGCACGGTCAAACCAAGGTTTAGGGGGAGAGAAAGTTTTTGTAGAAGAGGGGATGTACGCCTCCATTCCCGCGGTCATGATCTCAGCAACTTTTACAGCTACCCGATCAGGGTTGCGGGACCGAAAGCAGTAGTCATCCCATGGAAAGTCAAAGAGAAAGTTACGCAAATTTTCATATTGGGTTCGCTCGAAGTGCCAAAGGCGGCGTTGAGTAGGAGGGATTGGTGGTGGGGGAGTGAAAATGGAAGAGACAGAGATCATGGAGTGGTCAGATTTACCAAGAGGGGAAAGCACAGAATAAGAGTAGTTTGAAGGGTTAGAAGTGAAAAATAGGTCAAGAGTGTTTGCAGCATGTTCGTGACGATCAGGAACGCGAGTAGGATGTTTGATAATTTGCTCCAGATCGTGAGTAATAGAGAAAGCAAGAGCCTCGCTTCCTCCCACATCAATGTGAGAAGAATGAAGCCACTCACTGTGGTGTACATTGAAGTCTCCAATGTAGAGAACTTCGGCATGTGGGTGAGAAGATAGCAAGGACTCATGGCACGAGGAGAGATATTCAAAGAAAGACACAAACTCGGTGGAGTTTGGAGAACAGTAGCAGAAGCAAAGGATGATAGTGGTAGTGGAGAGATAGACTTTTAGCCAGAGAACATCAAAGTCAGGAGATTCAAGGTCCAAGAGCCTCACAGTAGGAGTGTTAATGTTGCAGTAAGCACAGACCCCACCTTTAGAACGAAAACGAGTATACAGATTATAGTGGGAGATTTGGAAAGGGTCAGTGGAAGCATGTGTAGACAACTGGGTTTCAGATAGGAGGAGGAGGTTAGGGAGGAAAGTGCCCAAGTGCTGTTCCACAGACGAAAGATTAGAGTTCAGCCCACGAATGTTTGAATAGTGAAGAGTGAAAGAAGCAGATCTATTGGGAGGTGCAAGGTTAAGAGCAGAACCATTACTACCACCAGGCGTGTCTGCCCTCAAGCCAATGGTGGAGTCAACACGATCCCCGGAGATTCTTCGCACCCCACTATGCCGGGTACTGGGGGCCATTAGTTGTGAACCTTCCATAAATAATGACAAAATGTGAGGAAAAGGAAAGTAAAAGAGACAGAAGTGCAGAATGTTGTGACTTGTCAAATGTAATGGAATAGCAAGAGATGTGTAATGAATATGCCAGAATATTCAGTGTAGATGTAGGCATGAGGAAAGAACCGTCCTGAAGGAAGACTCAACCTGGAACTGTCTGGACCAGTCCTAGTTGCATCCTAATACCTAATACCTGCTGTGGATGGTCACCACAGTGGGGGATTTGGGCTTGCCCTGGCTGACGATCTGAGGAGCATTTCAGATGGATGTCGGAACTGAAACGCCGACAACCTTTCAATAGCAAGGGTCTTAACTGGTGCTACAACACCCTTCCTAGCATCCCCAAGAAGCTTTAACAAAGATATTCTCTGTAAACCACCATGGGAACCCATATTTAGAAAGGAAAGATGTAAGCCTTACTACTTGAGATTTGCATAGTATTTTCCTTAACATCAGAAAGACCTGTCACATATGTCTCTCATTGTTTCTTGGTATTGTTCAAAGCTATCGAGGTCATCACAATAGATCACAAAAAGAAATTTTGTGCTGCTGTGAGAGTACAAGCTAAAAGAAATAAAGGAGTTAATTTCATAGTGCTTCAACTAATACAATCTGACTTCTGTACCTAATCTGATAGATCATAAAGTTAGTAAATATATAACAGTTAGAAGGGTCAATAAGACATATAAAATGTAAGCGACTATTGGAAATGACATATTTCTTATATCAGTTAGTAATCCTTTAAGGAGACTCGGGGAAAACACTGTACTCTGCCTCAATACTGCCTCATTTTAATTATGAATGCTCATCTTGACTCTCTGGTTTAAGAAGAACGTAAATAAGGCAACATCATACTCTCCATTATAAGTACAGACGCTCTCCAACTTACGAACGAATTTCATTCTAAATGACTGTTCTTGAGTCATTTTGTACCCTGATATTTAGTATGTACTCGGGACGAGAGAAAGAAGTTCGCCAAATATATATATATATATATATATATATATATATATATATATATATATATATATATATATATGTTCCGTATCCGGTATATATACGTCACGGACTCCCTATATCATACCATAGGGCTAGGACGGTATGCCTATCTATGCGATAGGACTATGTATATATGGCAGATGTATATCCTATACGCTGAGTGCATGCCTATATGCTATACCTCAGACCGTGGCGGGGCGCGATACCCTCGACCTGACGCCTCAGAGTCGGAGACGCTACCGACTGAGCCACGGCGACTACTATATATATATATATAATATATATATATATATATATATATATATATATATATATATATATATATATATATATATATATATATATATATATATATATATATATATATATATATATATATATATATATATATATATATATATATATTACAGAGAGAGAGCAAAAAAGTTGACCATTGGAGCTTGTTTCATCTGGTTACATACATACAGAAAAAATAATACTGTAATGAAAATTAATAACATATGTAACAAAGCACAGCATTGTGCTGTATTTAGACACTCATAAATCTTATGTATGCATTTATTATTATTATTTCTATTATTATTATTATTATTATTATCATTATTAATTATTATTATTATTATTAATTATATATTATTATTATTATTATTATTATTATTATTATTATTATTATTATTATCATCATCATTATTATTATTATTGTGAGACACTGACCTGATACCAACGCAAAGAACTTTTCATCTCTCCTCTCTCTCTCTCTCTCTCTCTCTCTCTCTCTCTCTCTCTCTCTCTCTCTCTCTCTCTCTCTCTCTCTCTCGTTCGTATATACACACACATCTTATATATCATTCGTATCTACGGATGTTTGTAAGTAGAGGGACATCATTACATTTATTTTAGGTTCATGATCATAATACGCACACTAAACTGCCAGAGCAAATAAAAACTAATACATAAGATGTTGATATTCTGAAACATATTAAACCCTGTGTATGGTCAGGACTAATTAAAGCTAATTAAATTATTTCTCCAAAAAAGAGTTCGGAGAAATCAATGTTAAGCTATATACAGATATATAAATTACTATATAATCTACTGAGATATTGTTACTAAATTATCTATGTGCAGTAGTCACCGTGGCTCAAGCGGTAGCGTCCGCGACTCTGAGGCGGCAGGTTGAGGGCTTCGCGCCCCGTCAAGGACTGAGGTTAGCAAGGGCATGCACTCAGGGTAACGATTACATCTGCCAAAACAAGTCCTTCGCAAGAAGGCAACCGTCCTAGCCCTTAGTAGAAAAGGAAGTTCGTGACGTAAAACAGAATCCAGTGTTACACGATGGTTGTTGTAGACTGCTCTTAGATTTCATTACCATCTTGTACTATGTAGTCGCCGTGGCTCAAACGGTAGCGTCTCCGACTCTGAGGCGTCAGGTCGAGGGTTCGCGCCCCGTCACGGTCTGAGGTTAGCAAAGGTATGCACTCAGCGTAAGGATTACATCTGCCAAAACAAGTCCTTCGCAAGAAGGCAACCGTCCTAGCCCTTGGTAGATAAGGGAGTCCGTGACGTAAAACCGGAACCGGAACTATTTCTTTCAAGTAGTGGTTTATATCCCAAAAAGACGCAAGTTTAACACCTTACCTTCACGACGTCTGCATTGCTTCCTATCGATGACACCACAGATTTTTCCATTTTATTTTAGTGGTTTATCCCTGTGGAAGTGCTAACGCTTGCCATGTGACATCTCTCTTTATTTTTTTTTTGTAAGTGTATTTGTCTATTAACACATGCAAGATCTTTACCTATATACAGTTCTACTTAATCACATTTTATTGCCCTGAACTTTACATGCTTATTATGTTCAAATTTTAATAATAATTCATTTTCGCATCTCGGAAGTTTTCATAATAGATGTTATGGTTTTCCATTGATATTGTATATTTCCAACTGTTGCGATATACTGCTACATGAATTTTGTTTTGATTACCTTGGTTCACCCGCGAGGAAGCAAATCCTCGTTTTAGGTATTGCGTCATTGATCAACTCTTTAGCGGCGAGTTAGTAAGTTTTACCCTACTCTTTAAGTGCAAATGGACAACAAAAGAAACAATCATAAATATTTATAAAGCCTCATATTTATATATGGAGCAACATAAGATGTGAAAATCTACAATGGAGGAGCAACAGAGTGAATCTCTCTATGTACTTTTGAGAAGAAGAAGAATGAATATTACTAGAGAGCAAACTAAGTAGCAAAACTTACATATGGTATGCTAAGAGTTATTAGCCTTATTAGAATTTAGATATATTCATTCATATGATTATTAGATAATTATTAATGACATATAAGATATATTACAGCTAGGTAACAGACTTATGAGGGTCATTATTGAGTTTCAATCACTTTAACATAAAATATCGATTATTAGACCAAGTGAGGTCTAAAGGTTTGTTGGGTGATGTGGTATGGGGCAGAAACATATGGAGAACACTGGCCAGAAACATCGACCCCACATAAAAGTGGGAAAAGATGTAGACGAAGACGAAGAGAAGAGACCAAGTGTGTGCCAAAAAAAAAAAAATGGAAGTGTAGCCATAAAACGCCAACTTCTTCTGAAAGTAAACAGCAGTTGGTATGCACATGAAATTAATCGACTGCCTTTTCTTCACTATCAGTTTATTACTATAATAATAATAATAATAATAATAATAATAATAATAATAATAATAATAATAATAATATTATTATTATTATTATTATTATTATTATTATTATTATTATTATTATTATTATTATTATTATTATTATTATTAGTAGTAGTAGTAGTAGTAGTAGTAGTAGTAGTAGTAGTAGTAGTAGTAGTAGCACTGATGTTACAGTCGTTATGAATTTTTGCTTTTAATAATTCCTATGAATTACTTATGTATTTTGTGATTTGCAGATAACCTTAAATCAGCGTTAATATTCATTAGAGTTTTAATTTAAACAGTCTGCAAAATGAAGAGGAAAAAGTATAGAAAATGTACCAACCATCAGGTAAGTTAAACTGGCATTTTAGACATTTAAAAAGAGAGTATCTCCTTAGTTTCCAGACGTGCCAACCAAACGAGTCGGTCAGGATTGTCAAGTATTTGTCAGTCACTGAGTAAGTGTGGAGGGGGAATGATGTTCGTTTGCTTGTGAGCATTAGTTTCTGATTGACTTTGCCCGAAGGGAATGTATAGAAAATCAGTGGAACACAATTAAGTTTTCATCAATTAAATAATGTGGCAACCTACTCACATACAAGTTACTGGTAAGTTATAAAACTTACTTAGAATAAGGTCAAGACCAGGTATCGCGAGACTTTCTCACCTGTGATTGCGACGTCTCTAGAAGTACAGTTACCTGTTCGTCTCCGTACGAAGTGAAGAAAGTTGACGTAACGGATTTTTGCCTGGTTTTAAAAAGTTAATGCAGCAAAGCTCAATTTTTATAGCTAGTAAACGTAATTAGAGTATTGGTAAATGTTCACTTCAGTTAGGGAAAATCTCAAGAAATTCATCATAGCAAGGTAGGTTTAGTTAGGTCACCCAAGTCGAGAAACGAGATGATAATTAAAATATTTTGTTTTTAGTTTTAATTTGTTCAGTGGTTTTTTTTTACATTTAACTTATTGTGGATGTAAAAGTAAACAGTCATTAGAGTATTTATCCTCCTGTTATTAACTTTATATAATATCCTACCAAGTGTATAAGTTTACACGTATTTTATTTACATCCAAGCAATCGCAAATGTTGACATAGTTCATAAGAACATCATTGTTGTTTTGCAGACATAAAAAGGATTTATTTTAGAAGATACAGAACCACACAGAGACTAGAACAATGGTAGAGAACTTCAGGAAGTGTGCATGAATGGTTAGAAATGTGGCTAATGAACTTCAATACTTCTAAATGTAAGGTAATGAGAATGGGTACAAGTGCGAGAAGGCCCAAGCTGGAATACTCAATAGCAGCAGCATAACTTAAAAAAAGACAGAGCATGAGAGAGATGTAGGAGTAAACATACTGGCAGATATGTCTCCAGAAATGCATTTAAATTGCATTATAAAGGTAGCCTTCAGGCATATGGACAAGGAAATATTCAGAAATATTTATGTAAATTATGTGAGGCCAAAGCTTGAATATGCATCCCCCTTTTGGAATCCACACTTAAAAAACTTATTGTTAAACTGGAAAAAGTTCAAAGACCTGCCACGAAATTGTTGCCAGAAGTACTCGATCTCAGTTATGAGGAGAGGCTGAGGGAATTAGACTTACCATCATTCAAAGCTGGAAGAATGAGAAGGGATATGGTGACGGTTTTAAATTATTTCGTGGTTATGACAGAGTGGATAGGGAGCGATATTTTGATATGGCTGGCACTAGAACTAGAGGTCATAGTTTGAAGCCTCGTAAGAAAACTTCTTTCCAGGATGTAAGGAAGTACAGTACTCTTTAAGTGTAAGTAGTTGATGATTGGAATTGGCTAAGCGAGGAGGTAGTTAATGCTAACTCAATTCATAGTTTTAAGGAAAAGTATGATAAGTATCACGAAGTACAAAAATGGAACCAACCGGGAGACGGAGTTACGAGCATGGGGCTCTTTCTCGTAAGAACAGTTAGTTAATTACAGAGAGAGAGAGAGAGAGAGAAAGGGGGTATGTGCCGCTTCCTAATACAATGGTATATATATATATATATATATATATATATATATATATATATATATATATATATATATATATATATATATATATATATATATATATGGGAGTGTTGCATAGGACATTGTTTAATAACAAAATGCCAGCGTGATAGTGTTTATTCTATTGCATAATTGTTTCCTGTTTGAAAAAGACTCGCATCCTGTACCAAGCTGTCAGACTTCATTGTACTATGTAGCCTAACTATACTGTCATTCATTTTTAATTTTTCAGAACTAATTATTATTATTATTTTTATTATTATTATTATTATTATTATTATTATTATTATTATCGTTGAATTTTGTTTCTTGTTTGTAATTACTAGATACACTGAGAAGTATGATAGGTGTAGGTGTGGATACAGAGTGAGAATTGAAAAGTTGAGGCAGAGAACGGTGGTTGAGAAAAAGCTTTTGGACAAGTTACATCAGTGTTGAGAGAATTTGGATACGTGATGAGAATTAATAATGAACGACTGGCAAACAGAGTTTGGAGACCAGATGTGTTTGGAGTAAGGCTGAAAGGAAAACTTAAAATGAGATGGATAGCTGGGGTGAAAAGAATATTGGATGCATGCGGTAGGTCAGGGGAGCAGTGAAGAAAGAGTGCTTAAGATAGTAATGACTGGAGAAGATTGTCTATAGGTGACGTGGGCCAAAGAAATTTCTCGCAACTGCTAGCATATTAAATTGAGATGGGTGGGTGTAGAGGTTACCATGTAAGGAAGCAGTGGGCGTAAGGTAAAACAGCTGCAGCTGTCAGATCTCATGGCAGAAGATCCTCGCCCAGTTTTCTTGTGGATGTACCAAGTAGGGTGGAGGGGAGAATTGTGGTATCCCTTTATTCCTAAAGAGCTAATAGGGGTGATTAAGGTTGTTTTGCTCTTGGTGAATGTGTTTGCTTTTACTCGGCCATCCCCTTTACAAGGAGAATTGTGGCCTTTGTAAGTGTATATAGCCTACGTAGTATGCCTTGTCTAATCTCAGACCTTGGCGGGCCTCGAACCCACGACCTGATGAATCAAAGTCGCGAACGTTACTACTCTGCCACGGTGGCCAATATATATATATATATATATATATATATATATATATATATATATATATATATATATATATATATATATATATATATATATATATATATATATGCTTACTGAGAAAAATGTTGGTTTTCCTAAGTGTCTAGAAATCCTGTGTGCATGAGAGCAGATATATTAATGTCTTTTAAAAGAAAGTTATAAAATTAGATGTGGTTATGTCTTCATGCTGCTCTGAAAATCGACTTGAACTGCCTAGAGAGAACAATATTTCTACGTTAAAGTAGGTATTGATATTCATAATGAATCCTTGTAATGGTATGTGTTTCTCTTAGTGTTATGCATTGTTAATCAGAATATACTTTTGTCATTGAATAACTGTCCGAAAGTATAATACATCGCTTGCATTTCATTCGTTAGCAGTGTCGATGAACTTAGATAAACATGGACTCGGATGTTTCTGTTTTGCATGATCTTGAAATGTTTTCTTAGTAAATTACATATATTTCTTTTGGATTATAAAAGGCTTCCTTTTATTTTCAGTACAAAGAGCGAGGAATCTCAACTGCAAAGGCAAAAATGGTGAGTATAAACTATTTCTTATATTACTGCATTTGTTAAATATTTTGCATATACTGGAGATTATGTAAATAAAAATGATGAGCATGGAAGAGTATAGTAGCCTACATTATTGGTTACTTTCGTTGTTGGTTATGTTTACCACCTCCTCCTCCTCCTCCTTTTCTTCTTTTTCTTCTTCTTCTTCTTATTATTATTATTATTATTATTATTATTTTCAACATTCATACGAATTTTTTTTTTTTTGCAATTATATGAACTTTTAGCTCACCAAAGAAGCATCATCCGTCATATTGATTGATATTTTCCAATTTTCCAATTTCAGAAAAAAAAAACTTTCACTTCTACCCTGTTCTACTTAGTAGACCCATATAAATACACCTTCTCTGAATCATTTGTCTAATTTAGATGTGTTTGATTAGGTAATCTTTTTATTCTCTTACACTGAGAAGTCCTCTGTAGACCTCTACGAGTGTTATTATTATTGAGGAACTTTCTAATATTGAATATTTACATAAGACGTTAATGGGATTAAGGAGAGGGTAATGGGATCCCTAATGCAGTACCCGATGTTAGTTGTGTGGAGTCCAGTAGCGTTGATTTCTACAACTATAATTCTTCTCAACCTAAAGCTTTCTTTAATAATAATAATAA
>JAXCGZ010016998.1:82500-90000 GCA_037179515.1 Halocaridina rubra
AAATCTCCCGTAAAGAAAAACGTTAAAAAAATACTTTTTTCACAATGTCACTGGAACGAATTTGTTAAGCATCTGTTTTTAGTTCTGGAGTGGATGAGAGGTTCAGATTATGAAAGATTTTTATTCTGATTCTTAGGATAATATTTTCATTTAACCTTTGTATATGTTTACAACTAGACACCAAACCTGGGACTGTCGACCTCTCCTCTCCTCTCTTCTCCTCTCCCAGTGCAATACTGACTTTGCGAATGCTGTTCCACATGGTACATGCATCAAGTCATTGAAATTATGGGATGATGAAATAAAGGTTTTTAAACTTGATTTTATAAATTCTTCTTCACAGTATGATGGAAGATTCAAGAATTTTTAAATGTCTTGTATTTGATCTTAAACGTAAGTTGTTAAACAATGCCAATATTTTAATTTTTTTATTTAGCATAAATAGTAGCCCTACCATTATATATAACGAAGAGCACCTCTTATTCAGGATCTAAAGTTTATTAATAGATTTATCACTAATAATAATATTAATAATAATAATATAATAAAAATAATATAATAATAATAATAATAATAATAATAATAATAATAATAATAATAATAATAATAATAATAATAAACCTTTATTTCCATTACAATACAATGGGTATTCGTCACCCTGGGCAAGCCCCAACCCCCCCCCCCACTGTGGTACCCAACCACAGCAGTACCTGCCAGGAAAAAGCTTAAACTCTCGGTCTTGGACGGGAACCGATCTTTCGACCTCGTGAATGCGAAGCCAGGCCGTTACCACTGTACTAGCCAGCAGACGAATTTAATATATACTGATATTATGACTAATAAATTAATATATTATTCTGTTAATTTTATTTACATACTTTAAGCAATCTAAGCCAATAAAAATAATGTGATCATTGTTCGATATAACTGCAGCTTTATATTCATTCTGCTATAATGTGTTATTTGCCCCTTATTGTAACAGTACTTACAGCTAAGCATTACAGATATGTATGTTCACGTGTGTTACCATTATATATTAAACACACGCATCTAAAATCGAGTTAACCGAGTTTTATGAAATGATTCAGAGCACATAAATACTGCATAAGGGCAACTAAATGCTGAATTGATTGTTCAATAGGGGTGGACAATGGACACCACATTATCACCATTCGCCAGTATACTTAGTGCTTGCGCAATGGTTTAAGAGATCCTATTTTTTCCTTTCTGCATACTTGAATCTGGGAATCTATGTACATAGAATAAACCTCTTATTATACGTATCTTATTTTTGGAGTGTTTAATATTAATTACTAATAATTTGTTTTAATTCGGTATTTAGGTACATTGATTTGTTGAAGATATTATGAAATGTTAGAGACGCTGAAAAGCGTGAGCAGAACTCTAATATGAAATGAGGCAACATAACTTAGAAAGAGATTGTATTGTTATTATTAGACTGGAGTCTGTGCATGCAGTGACATAATAATATTGAATATGAAGAATTCGTATAGTCAACTTAGTAGTTCATAATTAGGTCAGCGACTCTTGATTGTTTTAAAAGTAGCCGTTGGAACAAACTGATAGAATCTGAATTCCAGATCAAAACTTAGCACGAGGGTCTGCCCCTCTCTTTTTTCTCTCTTACTTTATTTAATTTTCGTGCTTTTCCCTCCAATTCCCTATATCCTTAATCCCCTCCTATCTATCCCATCCTAAAAAAAAAAAAAAAAAAAAAAAAAAAAAAAAACTATTGGTTGTGGCATAAGTGCGTAAAATCTTCTTTTGTATATTGGCCTTTAAAACTGTCAACATTCAGTATAAAGGTGAAGTGATTATTGGACCAAGGTCTTCGGGGATAGTGTTGGAACTTACCCTTCTGTCACTCGCATATTCCACGTGTACCGCATTTGGGATACCGGTGTTGTAAATTTTGCTCAATATTGAATTTTAGCATTGATCAGGAGACTCGCATGATTGGACTTGACTATAGTGCTACCTGTAATCTTCTTATCATGAGATTCTCAATTTAAAATTAAACATTTGTGTTGGTGAATCTTTTCTTAGTATCATTGTACAGTTTTTTGAGTAACAGGATTCAAAAGGTGGTGGTAGGTGGAGACTTCGGTGAATTGAGTGTATGTGATGTTCTCAAGGTAGTGTTCTTTGCCCATAGCTTTTTCTCCTGTATACTCATGTCCTGATATTATGTCTGGAAAATAAATTAGTTGCCCTGATGATGTTACCTTAATTGCTGTTGTTTCATCTCCAGTCATGAAACTATCTGTTGCTGAGTCTCCGAATAGAGAGATCTTGCTGAAAATAAAACTTGATACAAGATATAGACATGCAGTTGATTGCTAATAAAATACATAATGTGATAATAAACAGGGCCAGAACTCTTGATCCACTACATGCCAATCTCTTAATTGATAATGTTCTCTTAACCTTGTGCAACTGGTTAAGGTTAAGTTTCGGGGGGGGGGAGAACTTTTGATACTAAATTCCCTTTCGAACAACATAGTCATTAAATATCTTCTTCATTTGCACAGAAAATTGGTATCTTGAGAAAGTCTTTTAGCATTTATGATGACATCTCTATTATTATGAATGGTTTTATTTCTTTTATACTTCATTGTCTACAGTATTACCCCCTACTTGGGTCATTGACTGTAATTTTTCGTCTTAAGGGCGGTTACACGGTCAAACGGTTCGTCGAACGCGGTTCGACAGACAAGTGTTTGAAGTGATGTTCGAACGTGTGAACGGGGTATTTGGTTGTCGAACACATTCGACAAACGTGTTCGACAACCAAATACTGACGCCTCATAATCTCGGACGCTACCGCTTGAGCCACGTTGACTACATCTGCATAACTTCTATGTTTTGTGTAAATTCTTCAAACTTTATATTCTTGAATAATAGTGTCCTAATACCTGTATAACAAACTTTACTAGATGTAAATTCACAACCTTTCCTCGATCCTGTAACGGTTTAGATCCTACTTGAATATTCAATCAGCATTCTCGGTCTTGCTCTTTCCATTATGTTGTGATTGTAAATTGTTTGGTAGCTGTAAATCTTGTTGTTTACGATTAAAACACATACAGTATTCACGTTTCTCTCTCTCTCTCTCTCTCTCTCTCTCTCTCTCTCTCTCTCTCTCTCTCACACACACACACACACACACACACACACACACACAGCCCCCTTTTGGAATCCGCACTTGAAAAAGCACATAGCTAAGCTTGAAAAAGTTCAAAGACATGCCACGAAACTGGTGCCAGAAATACGCAATCTCAGTTATGATGAGAGGCTGAGGGAATTAGACTTACCATCACTCGAAGCTAGAAGAGTGAGGGGGGATATGGTGACAGTCTTTAAATTCCTTCATGGTTATGATAGAGTGGATAGGGATCGATATTTTGATATGGCTGGCTCTAGAACTAGAGGTCACAGTTTGAAGCTTCGTAAGAAAACTTCTTCGCAGGATGTAAGGAAATACTTTTTCAGTGTAAGAGTAGTTGATAATTGGAATTGGCTAAGCGAGGAGGTAGTTAATGCTATCTCAATCCATAGTTTTAAGGACAGGTATGATAAGTATCACTAAGTATAAAATGGAACCGATCAGGAGACGGGAAGATACGAGCTTTGGGGTCTTTCCCGTAAACACAATTAGGTAATCACAATTAGGTAATCACACATAATTTCTGTTGATATTTTTTCGCCAGCTTTGTTTTTAGAGACTGAGGTTTGTTTTAACCTGTGCAAATAATACAAAAAATAAAATATATATATATATATATATATATATATATATATATATATATATATATATATATATATATATATATATATATATATATATATATATATATATATATATATATGCGCGTATGCATGTGTGTGAGCATATACTAGTTGTTTGAAAAGTCTCTGGTACACACTTTCAATTCTGTACATCAAGTTTCACTGGTTAGGTTAATGAACTGCATCACATGTCTCCAGTAGTGGTGGTAATAGTAGCTGTGGTAACTGGAGACGAGTCAGATTTCACACGAGCTGACTGCGGAACAATGTAGCACAACAGTGACCTCCTCCACTACCCACGTCTCATGGATGGATTCGGTTTTACGTCACGAACTCGCTTTTCTACTAAGGGCTAGGACGGTTGCCTTCTTGCGAAGGACTTGTTTTGGCAGATGTAATCGTGTCCCTGAGTGTATGCCCTTACTAACCTCAGTCTGTGACGGGGCGCGAACCCTCGACCTGACGCCTCAGAGTCGTGGACGCTACCGCTTGAGCCACGGTGACTACCCACTACCCACGTCTCATACCTTACTTTATAATCCCGTATGAAAGCGGGTTTTCAGCATGAGTCAGCCGTATAGGTGAGAGGTTCAACTAATTGTCATGGGTTGTAGGGTTTAAGCTTTTTAGGGAGTGGATTTATTTTTTTATGAATAAATATGTAACAATTTTTGTATGTCAGTCGTGACGAAGAGCATTGACTATAAAAGATATTTTATGTTACTGATGGCAGTGTATTTTGATTAACATAGTACATATTTTGTGATTACGAGAATTTAGTACCAGTTATGTTTTTCTCTGAATTTCGCTTGCGTAAACTCATGTCTCCAAAAAAAGAAAAATATAGTAGTCTTATTTGCACTGTGTTTTCATATAAAAATATATTTTTACTAGATGCTTCGTCTAGCACTCTTACGTCGTGTGTGTGTATATATATATATATATATATATATATATATATATATATATATATATATATATATATATATATATATATTATATGATAATAATAATAGTATTAATAATGATAATAATAACAATAATCCTAATCCTAATAATAATGATAATACAGAACTGTCAGAACTGATATACAGGTTCTTAGTTTTATGAAATTGTTTTTACTTATGCGTTTGATTAGTAAATCATTGTCATATCCTGCCTCAAGCCGTTATCTTTTTATGACGCTGAATGCTCTAAGTGGTCCGATCAGAATATATATATTAACCAAATAAGCACATTACATATGTGAAAACATGAATCATATAAGCTATAAGGTTGGATACCTTTTAACTTTCTTTGGTGTAGTTGGTAGCGCCTTGACTTAGTAATTATAAGTCCTAGGTTCAAGTCCCGGTCGAGGTAATAAGAAAAAGATGATTCATATATATATATATATATATATATATATATATATATATATATATATATATATATATATATATATATATATATATACGATTAAAATCCATAGTATATAAAATTGATAAATGTTAGTAACAGCTAGATAATTTTACCCTCCTTCAGGCTTCCCGATTAAACCTGTAAAGTAAAATAATAATAATATCAACAATAATGATAGCAGTTATTATTATTATTATTATTATTATTATTATTATTATTATTATTATTATTATTTTATTCCCCATGAAAATATGTGGACGTACACATATATTTGTCGTTAAGATGTGCAACTGTATAGTCGCGTAGGAGTCTGTGTGCGTAGGATAGGATTGGTTTTCGCCCAGTGTTGTAGGTCAAAAAGGAAAAAAAAAAAAAGATTTGGGTGGAGAACACACCCTAATACCGTTTTAGTCTGATATACTGTACGTCCAGTATTGTACGCAAAAGGCTTTCTCTGGAATGTAGAACACTAACATTTTAATATGACTGACTTATGTATTGAATAAGGAAAGAGATAAACAGTGAAGAGATTATTTTTTTTTTATTTGTAGCTCTCTGCCTTTAAAACTTTCCGTGTATTAATAGTTCCTTTAAATGTTCACGCTTTATAGTAAAGAAAACTGTAAATATTTTTAAAGAGATGATTTTTTTTTTTAAATTTGTAAGCACTCTGCCGTTAAAACTTTCCGTATATTAATAATTCCTTTAAATGTTAACGCTTCATATTACACAAAACTGTAAATATTTTTATCTTATCTGGAGTTGAAAAAAAAATATATATATATAAATCCCTAAACTGTAGATAGGAGTAATAAATCGCCGGAAGTGCGATTTAGAAAAGTTCTAATAAATTGTTAAATAAGTAGATGAGATTACTTGCGATTGAGCTCATTCTTTTCAATCAGAATGTGTTTTATCTTGGTTTTAACACTTCTTAAAAGGCAAATGTAAGTTTCTTTAGAAATATTTCGTAACTACTTTGTTGTTGTTGTTGTTGTTATTATTATTATTATTATTATTATTATTATTATTATTATTATCATCATCATCATCATCACAATCGCAAGGTCGTCACCGCTGCGGGACTTTAAGAAGTGCATCTATCCTTTATCTCCCAGCTCCAACATGGCAGTCTCCGCGCCATTTGAATGGGGACTATTTGTAATACACGAAAACGTATTATTATTACTATTATTATTATTATTATTATTATTATTATTATTATTATTATTATTATTATTATTATTAATTCTTCATATGATATAAAGGAAGATAGAGAATCATCTTTATTCTAAGGATACATTTGAACTATCATGGCATCCTTTGGTGAAATCGGACTTAGGTGTCAGTGAACTCTGTACAGTAAAATGAATCCAGCGATACGATCCAAATTGTTTACAGTGATTGGTTTCAGAATCTTCCAAATCATACACTCATAACTACAACACATATGTACCTTAGATAAAGGAAGTTATTAAAATTATTAATATGTTTATTTTCATGTATGTCTTGGTTGATATATTGGATTTAATAATTGATACCAAAATAATTTATTCGTAAACACTAATATATATATATATATATATATATATATATATATATATATATATATATATATATATATATATATATATATATATATATATATATATATATATATATGCCTGCTTAGCTTTTTCCCCACTTTTTTATATTGGAGGCCATATTCCAAGCCATCGGCAGAGAGGCTACAACTGTAACTGAAGATTTTAGGTAGGTGGGCCAATTATATACAGCAAGAAAGAAAAAAAGTCAAGAGAGGAATTTCCAGCGTCAACTCCCCTATTTCTTTTAGTTTGTTTTCACAACATTTAAGTCTTACAGGTCATACAGGTACTGTTTTGTCTCTTCCCCACCACCAGGGATAACCAGTTCATACCATCTGTATTTCCATTTGTTTATACATGCCATGCCAGGCATTTGTAGATTGCATAATAGCTATTGAACTTGAGTATTGCATCATGGAAATATGATTGAGTCTAGCTAACTTTTTGAGCAGGTAAATGTTAAAATTTTGGGTATGTTATGTATGATATTGCCCCTGAGGGAGGGGGGCAAGAATGCTCCCTCCGTGTTCACTTGCGTGTCGTAATAGTCGACTAAATGTGGCGGAGCAAGGGGACTGGGAATCCACTCTTAGTACTTTATTCCCACAGAGATTCAAGATACTTTGCTTTGACTCAGTTACCCTCTTATAAGGAGGAATATGGGTCATATATATATATATATATATATATATATATATATATA
>JAXCGZ010016998.1:95000-105000 GCA_037179515.1 Halocaridina rubra
AATGATGTAAATATTACTTTTTGTACTTTTGATCCTCACATATAATGATACAAATTTGCCTTATTCCAATTCCTCCGATATATCGAGAGATTGAAATATTTTCTTTTTCATTTTTCAATACATTTAATCAATTGTTGTTGTTTTTTTTCTTTTTTCAAACGTTCGTCTTAAAAAAAAAAAAAAAAAATATATATATATATATATATATATATATATATATATATATATATATATATATATATATATATATATATATATATATATATCCAGATACATGTTCCATTTTCATCCAAAATTAAGTGCACATGTTCAGTTTCCGAACCTTGTCTGCCACATTCGTTGGCATTTTTCTGAAGCAAGGAAAATATTAAATAGCTGATTGTTGATCACTACAAAAGACTTTTCTGTTTTATTTTTGTTCATAATATTCATCCAAAAATCATGCGAATGACTAAAGAACATGTTTATATTCTCTTGCTTGTTCAATGTGTTCATCCGTGTACTGCCAAAATAATGAGAGCATGTTTAATTTCCCATACTTGTTAATTTCATTTATTTGCATATATCACCCAAATTAAAAAGAAAAATATTTAAATTTTTGAGATTTTGGTTCTATGCAGTCCTCCTTGCTCAATTGATACATTTTTTTTTTTTGCACGTGTTTCACTGTTTATCTGTAATATTTAGAAAAGATTTCGTCTATATAAAATAAAAATAAGAGATTGCATCATTGTCATGTTTATTTTGCACTTTCTATGTATGTGTATTTTGCTCCACCCACATTTACAAAGGTGGGGTATTTGATTGAATGGTGTAGGAGCCATCCTCAAACTCTCATTGGTTGTTTTTAGTTTCGTAACCAATCAGATACAGTTTGCATATGGTGGGCGTTATTCTTATTCACGGTGAAATGAATAAATTATACGTCGTATACTAAACATAGCTAACAGAGTGAGAGATTGGAGGATTGGTTGGCATAGGTTAAAAATTAAAACCACATTTCCCTCGCGCCCCGTCACGGACCGAGCTTAGTAAGGGCATACACTCAGGGTAACGATTACATCTGCCAAGAGTCCTTCGCAAGAAGGCAACCTTCCTTCCCTCAGCAATAAAATATATCTTGGTCTTCATATCTCCGTGATTTAATTTTAGGAGATATGTCTTGAGATAAATTTATTTTTCTCAAAATCATTTATAAAAAACATAGTTTCTTTTGTACAGTGTTGTAATAACCGTACTGGAAGTTCCGATAGTTCATAATGTAGTCGTGGAAACTGATCATAGTTGATGGTTGGGTAATCCAGCTTCATTTCGTGTAGATTAGTTCCATTTCATGTAGCGCCTACACGAGAAGAGAAAAGATGGGAAGTCATTGAGAAAATAACTGTAATGGGAGGGGAAGAAAGACCTATTTCCATCCCTTACTTATGTGTAGAGAGGCACCCTCCTCCTCCTCCCCCTCCTCTACCTCCTCCTCCTCGTCTCCTTCCTTCCTCCTCCTCCTCCTCCTCCTCCTCCTCCTCCTCCTCCTCCTCCTCCTCCTCCTCCTCCTCCTCTCCTCCTCCTCCTCACTCCTCCTCCTCCTCCTCCTCCTCCTCCTCCTCTTCTTCTTCACCTTTCACCTGCCGCAGTTTCGCCCTTTAACTTCCCTTCACTTTTGAGTCCTCCCTCCCTCCTGCACCTCCACCTTTTCACCTTTATTCTCCTCCACCTCCTCCATCCTCTTCCCTCCCTATCTTTCCAACCTCCTTGCACGTCTTCTCTGTACTTGCACATTTTCTTCATGTAAAGTACAGTTTACTTATAGAATTTTATTTCTGCCAAATCGATTACTCTACTCATACTTTTTTCTATTTTTTATTTATTTATTTATTTTTTTATTTTTTTATATATGGTATCGTCGTTAATATTAGATACAATATGGTCCATATATAATGCCATGGTTGAGATATGCATACAATAGCAACAACAACAATAATAATAATAATAATAATAATAGTAATAATAATAATAATAATAATAATAATAATAATAATAATAAAAGAACCTGTTGATTTTACATTGGTTAGCGTACCTGCACTGTAGTTTTACGTTTTCTGAAACTAGTATAATTTTGTCTCGTTTTTTATATAATTCTGCAGCGTTTCGACCTGGTAGACAAGGTGGATACTGTGAGGCAATAAGGTTGTCGATTTTGCAATTCGACCAATAGTTCTTTCGCTTATTCGTGCCACCTTTCTGTCTGTCGACCTCTAGATCGAATGGTGTCATAATCACTGTGGATGAAAAAAAAAAATGACCAAGAAAGCCAAATACTCTACTATGATGACGATAGATGCTGTTGTAACACTATTAACTGTGAGATTGTAATGAACTTAAGCGTGTCCTTTATGTTCCGGTTTTACGTCACGGACTCCCTTATCTACCAAGGGCTAGGACGGTTACCTTCTTGCGAAGGATTTGTTTTGGTAGATGTAGTCGTTACCCTGAGTGCATGCCCTTGCTAACCCCAGACCGTGGCGGGGTGCGAACCCTCGACCTTACGCCTCAAAGTCGCAGACGCTACCGCTTGAGCCACGGTGACTTAAGCGTGTCCTTTACTCAACAGCTTTTCTTATGGAAGTTGAGGATGATGATAATATTTTGATTTTTTGCTATGTTATTGTGTTTGTGCTTCTTAAATGTTATTATTATTATTGGCCTTTTTTGTGTCCCCTTTTGCAAAATTGGGTACTTAGTACTTTCCTTAAATAAATGTTAATTGCATTATCCAGAAGTGTCATCTGTTCCATACATCACAATAGCTTTATAAATTTTTGTATAACTGACTCGGTTTCCCTTCCGGATGTCCACAGCCTGTTTAAATAGAAGTTTGACTAACGCCCATTTCCCCCAAGGCCTCAGTTGACTATAGTTGACCCAGAAATACGAGTATATTCTTCTATCGTCAACCAACCACAGTTCCACCGCTTTCATCCAACCCTGTGGCTGCAACCATAACGTTTGTAAATATTATGTGTGTTTGTATGTATGCTGATTTGTAGTCACCGTGGCTCAAGCGGTAGCGTCCGCGACTCTGAGGTGTCAGGTCAAGGGTTCGCGCCCCGTCATGGTCTGAGTTTAGCAAGGGCATGCACTCAGGGTAACAATTACATCTGCCAAAGCAAGTCCTTTGTAAGAAGGCAACCGTCCTAGCCTTTAGTAAAAAAGGGAGTCCGTGACGTAAAACCGAAACCTCTATTCAAGCCTCATCTTCTCTAGATATTTCGCACAACTTGCCGCAAGTTGCCCATGGTGCAATTATTGTTGCCAATTGAGGTGGCAGTGACTAGCATAAATACCGACACATTTCCTTATTTTAATGAATATTCTAACGAAGAGATGTTTACTCCAACCCCCCCCCCGGGGGGGGATTAGAGTTCGCGATTACTAAGCTGACAGGTGTTAAACTAGTATGTCACCAACCTCTAAGAATATTCATATTTAACTTGGCTATTGTATGGTCATTGTTGTCATCTAGATCTTCAACTACGTTAGAAATTATGCCTATTCTACCAATCAACCTCTTGATCATCTGTTTGGGCTGCGTGTGTGTTTCTCTCTCTCTCTCTCTCTCTCTCTCTCTCTCTCTCTCTCTCTCTCTCTCTCTCTCTCTCTCTCTCTCTCTCTCTCTCTCTCTCCTCTCTCATAGCTTAATTCTTTTTTGTCCTGTAGTTACTTCTAGTTAAGCTTCGTATTGTTCCCCGTTTTATGTGTCAGTGTTAATCCCCATTCGAATTGGGGTGGAGGAGCTGGGGAATTATGGCCGTATGCCCTTCCTAACGCCCAGCGGTGTATCTCGCATATATACTATGGTCACGTCTACCTTTTGTTTTAGATTTTCCACCCACGGATGGGTGAAACGGGTCATGGGGGACCCATAGGGCGGTCGCCAACCGGCACAGGCCCCAACCCCCCACTGTGGTGCCCAGCCACAGCAGTAACCTCCCCAGTAAACAGCTTAAACTCTCTTACCTGAACGAGGCGCGATCCGTCGACCTCGCGAATGCGAGGCCAGCGCGTTACCACTGTACTAGCCAGGAGGCTCACGTCTACCGCTCCCACGGATAAATAGGGTAGGGAAATTTCTCTGCCAAGGTGTAAAAGAGTCCACCCAATAACGCAATCTCTTCTGGATAATAACTCTCTCCTTGTTTGGTAATAAGTGTTTGTTCTGCAAAATAGAGAGGTAGTTTTCAATTATAGTCTCCTTCTACCCGCAGAGAATACGATGATAAAATTTTTCTCTCCCACCAACTTCATATATATATATATATATATATATATATATATATATATATATATATATATATATATATATATATATATATATATATATATATATATATTTTATATATATATATATATATATATATATATATATATATATATATATATATATATATATATATATATATATTATAATGAGTGTGATACCAGGACAGGCAAGAAAATTTCCCTCATTAGGCCCGGGCACCAAGAAAATATTAAGACAAAGGAAAAGTAGAAGTTTAGGGACAAGGCAGAAATAAGGGTGTATTGCACAATAGGAAAAGGACAGGCTGAAAGCATAACCGAAGTACTTAGAACCTAGAAATATGGCAGGATTAGGCCTTGAAATGAAGATAGATTCTCTCTCTCTCTCTCTCTCTCTCTCTCTCTCTCTCTCTCTCTCTCTCTCTCTCTCTCTCTCTCTCTCTCTCTCTCTCTCTCTCTCTCTCTCTCTCTCTCTCTCTCTCTCTCTCTCTCTCTCTCTCTCTCTCTCTCACACACACACACACACACCAATTGGAAAGAGTGACCACTGTGTGTTGTTGATGGAGTATATCATTGAAGACATTCTTCCTGAGAGTAGAGGCACTGAGGACATGAGGAGGAACTATCAGAAAGGAGATTACATCAAAATGAATGAGCTTTTTGCAGTTATTGACTGGAGAACCTTATTTTACAACAAATCTGTACAAGAAATGTATGACATCTTTTGTGAGAAATATGGGAAGATAGTAGATTGCTGCATACCTGTCACCAAAGTAGGTGTAATTCATGCCAGAGAGAAATGGTTCGATAATGGGTGTAAAAGAGCTAAGGAGTGGAGAGACAAATGCTGGAAAAGGTATAGGAGGAGAAAAAACATAAATGCCTGGCAAACCTACAAAAGAGCAAGAAATGACTACCTAAGTAAAAGGAGAGAGGCAGAGAAAGATTATGAGAGGGACATCACCAGGAAGGCTAAAGAAAATCCCAAGCTTTTCCACAGCTTTATCAGAGGAAAACTGAAGGTAAAAGAACAGGTTTTAAGGCTAAAGAGAGCGGATGGAAGCATCACTGAGACGGACGAAGAGATCTGCAAAGAATTGAACAAGGAGTTTCAGTCAGTATTTACAGTAGAAAATACCCCACCCCCTCAGATTGCAGTGATAGAAGCTCAAGGGCCGGTATTAGAGAACATCAACCTTACAGCCACAGAGGTATGCAAGGCGCTGATGGATTTAGATGTTCATAAAGCTACAGGTCCTGATGACATATCCCCTCATGTGCTTAAAAAATGCGCAAACACAATATCAGTGGCACTAAGTATCATATTTAAGGAGTCATTGGAGTCGGGGGAGATTCCAAGATGCTGGAAACAAGCAAATGTGATACCTATCTTCAAAAAGGGAAGGAGGGATACGGCTCTGAACTATAGACCAGTTTCCTTGACCAGCATAGTTTGCAAACTTATGGAGAAACTACTAAGGAAACATATCTCTCTTCACTTGGAATCCTTCAACTTTTTGTCAGTGAGGCAACATGGCTTCAGAGAAGGAAGATCAACAGTAACAAACTTATTAGAATTTTATGATGAGGTAAGCCAAATCTTACAGGAAAGAGAGGGTTGGGCAGATTGCATATTCCTAGACTTCCAGAAAGCGTTTGACACTGTTCCACATGGGAGACTTATTAGGAAGCTGCAATCAATGGCTAGAATAGGTGGAAATGTCTTGGAATGGATAAAAACTTACTTAGAAGGAAGGGAACAGAGGGTTAGAGTAAGACACTCAGTGTCTGAATGGAGAAGAGTTAGTAGTGGAGTTCCACAGGGTTCAGTTTTAGGGCCACTTTTGTTCCTTGTATATGTAAATGACCTACCAGAGTCTGTAAATTCATTCATGAATATGTTTGCAGATGATGCAAAGATTGTGAAGAAAGTAAAAAACGAGAACAATGGTAGAGAACTTCAGGAGGATCTAAATAATCTGCATGAGTGGTCAGAAAAGTGGCTAATGAAATTCAATACCTCAAAATGTAAGGTAATGAGAATGGGTACAAGTGCAAGAAGGCCCAAGCTTGACTACTCGGTGGCTGGAGTACAGCTTCAAGAGACAGAAAATGAGAGAGATCTAGGAGTAAACATATTGGCAGATTTGTCTCCAGAAATACATATAAATGGCGTAGTAAGGGCAGCATATGCATTCTTATCAAATGTAAGGGTAGCCTTCAGGCACATGGACAAGGAAATGTTCAGAAATATTTATGTAACCTATGTGAGGCCAAAACTCGAATATGCAGCCCCCTTTTGGAATCCGCACTTGAAAAAGCACATAGCTAAGCTTGAAAAAGTTCAAAGACATGCCACGAAACTGGTGCCAGAAATACGCAATCTCGGTTATGATGAGAGGCTGAGGGAATTAGACTTGCCATCACTCGAAGCTAGAAGAGTAAGGGGGGATATGGTGACAGTCTTTAAATTCCTTCATGGTTATGATAGAGTGGATAGGGATCGATATTTCGATATGGCTGGCTCTAGAACTAGAGGTCATAGTTTGAAGCTTCGGAAGAAAACTTGTTTGCAGGATGTAAGGAAATACTTTTTCAGTGTAAGAGTAGTTGATAATTGGAATTCGCTAAGCGAGGAGGTAGTTAATGCTACCTCAATCCATAGTTTTAAGGACAGGTATGATAAGTATCACTAAGTCTAAAAATGGAACCGATCAGGAGACGGGAAGATACGAGCTTTGGGCTCTTTCCCGTAAACACAATTAGGTAATCACAATTAGGTAATCACACACACACACACACACACAATTAGGTAATCACACACACACTGCAAAATTATCTTGGTCATGGTGATATAGAAAGTGAAATGCTTACAAGGTCGAAACACGGAGTTTTAGTGGAAATTATTGAGATAACTCTCTCTCTCTCTCTCTCTCTCTCTCTCTCTCTCTCTCTCTCTCTCTCTCTCTCTCTCTCTCTCCTCTCTCTCTCTCTCTCTCTCATGTTTGCAGTATGTATGGCATAGGTTATTTTTCATTACTTAAATAAGCAATGAATTGAAAGTATTTATTTCACATGAAATGTGAAACACGGTTATACAAGAAGGTTTTCCTTTAGTGAAATACAATTTATTTTTGAGGAGAGACTAATATTTATTGTTTCTTCTAAAATATCAAATGCAAGTTTACCAAGCTTTTATTGTGAATAAAAAAAATTAAGATAAAGAAAATAATTTTACTCTGAAAAATAAATCTGTTGTAAGTCTTGCCTTTAGCGTTGCTGTGGGGAAGGAGCAATTGTCGCAAGAAATAAATTTTCATATATATATATATATATATATATATATATATATATATATATATATATATATATATATATATATATATAATGTATGTATGTGCGTATATGTATTTTTACCATGTTTATGGATCATAACTTACCATAAGTTCAAGAAAGTTCACTGGAACGATCTGTATTGCGCGTTGTTGCCCCAGGGAGAAAGTACCTGCAGTACTATTATAAAGGGGGGGGGGGAGAACAAGAAGAAAACTTACAGCTGTAGAAACCGATCAACTTGTTTTTGAACTCTGTAATTATGGTTGCAATGGTTTGCATCCCACTTATTAGCCACTCATGAGTAGTTTCACTCAACGATAATGGTAGCTAGAAGGTATGTTGACTATTTATGTTCAGTGACTCTCTTGTTCGTTCATTTGAAGACCTAAATAATATAGAAAAGCAATGTGTGTACTATATGTTCCGGTTTTACGTCACTGACTCCCTTTTCTACCAAGGGCTAGGACGGTTGCCTTCTTGCGAAGGACTTTTTTGGCAGATTAATCGTTACCCTTAGTACACGCCCTTGCTAAAACTTCAAACCGTGACGGGGCGCGAACCCTCGACCTGCAGCCTCAGAGTCGCGGAAGCTACGCTTGAGCCACGGTGACTACCAGTATCCTCCATTTATATGGAGCTATGAATGCGTTGTGCTGTTGTATCTGCACCATGTATATTATATTTTTGTATATAAACACTTTACTATGATTCTGTGATATAAATATATTTGGCGTGACGTTTCTGGTTTTATCACGGATGGATCTCCCCACTGCCAGAGGAACGAAGAAAGGAAAGTGGGTCTTTTGGTCCTCGATCCGTGATCTTATCGCTCTTGCTGAGGCCATTGACTCGTGTAACTTATTTTTTTTCCTCTATTTTAGAGATATTGGGTCACTTCATCGTGATGTTCTTCGATATTTGTTATTATTATTATTATTATTATTTTTGTTGTTATTATTATTATTATTGTTATTATTATTATTATTATTATTATTATTATTATTATTATTACGAGGTCAAGAGATCGGTTCCCGTCTAAGACCGAGATTTTAAGCTGTTTACTGGCAGGTTACTGCTGTGGCTGGGTACCACAGTGGGGGGTTGGGGTTTGTCCCGGCTGACGAATACCCATTGTATAATGGAAATAAAGGCTTATTATTATTTATTAATACTGCATTCTATCCCACTGAAACTTTTCTTCTTTAGTACCTGTTTTCGCATAAAAAAAAAGAGTATATGTAGGGGGGAGGGATTAAAAAACTATATGGAGGGGGAGGGATTGCCATTCCTCTCCTATACCTTTTAGTTATTGTACTTCAGAGGTGCCTATATTATTGTTGTCCATTCTTATTATTAAAAGGATCACATCTTAATTTTAGGCGTACGTTTTTTTATTTGGCAAATAGAAATGCTGTTGTTTCTTATTATCAGAGGCTAATGAAATAATTCTACTAAATAATGTGAGACTTTGAGAACAGACAGACCGCGTGTCTTCCACATTTCACCTATGAAATATATTTACAAGTATCACTTGAGTTACGAACCTATCAATTGAGTTACGAACGTATGGATATTGTGCTATATCTGATATTGCCTCCTCATTTATATCTTAGATACTTTTATATCCCTTATATTGACTAAGAAACTACTATTTCCGTAAAAGCTTTTTCCAATCTGGTTTTGTCGAGTACAAAATCGCATTGAGGCCAGAGAGTTAAGCCTGGATACCCTTCCTAACGCCCCACCTCTGGCTTGAATATGGGTCCGTCACCACCTGTACTGAGCATTCTACCTCTACAACGGTTCCCTCACATACCAACTGCATCTAGCGTTCCCCGATGGACACCTATCTAAGGACTGACCAGACCCAAAGGGACTTAACCTTGCTGATCGATCGAAAAGCGACATAGCCATATTTTTTTTTTTTTTAATAGTAAACTATTCTTTGATATATTGTTACATTTGAAGCTTTTTTTTTCTATCTCCAGTTTATTTTCTGAACTAAACTTCGAAAAATTGTCTTTTAACTTGAATTTTCTTTTAACTAAAGTTTGCGTGTATGACGTTCTCAGTTTCGAAACTATCCCTCAAAAATGATTTCACTTTGTATTTTCTTCTTCATTTTACTGTATGAGTTTGTTTTATTCTCAAGTTCGTATTATCAGCAACGGAAATGCGTGTTTCTGTTACAATAATAGAGTTTAAGGCAGTTTATACCAACCGATGACTGCTATTATCCGTTATTTGGGAGGAAAAAGTTCACTTTAAAAACACAAAATTATGAAAATTGACTTTTTTTTTACATACAATGTTATGTACCGGAAGTCCTCTGATGTCAAAAAAACATGAACAGTTATCTGTGGTTATA
>JAXCGZ010016998.1:107500-120000 GCA_037179515.1 Halocaridina rubra
TGATAATAAGTTAAAAATAAGTACTTTAAATCTTGTGTAGTAAGTGGCAATATCTGAAACGTTTTCATAGATTTTTTGTTGTTGTATATTTTTGTATGTAATTATGTATTTGTATGTACTCTTATTCTTTATTCTCATTATTAGCGACACGTGTTATGCTTTTCCTTGCCCGTGTTAAGAAGTATCTCATTTTTCAATATTAATGTATTACCATTAGAATACTCAGCTGTACTTTATTTAGTTAAAAAAAAAGGTTCTTGATTTTTTTTTTTTTTTTTAGGTTCGAATATGTGCTTATGTTTTCATACCATGTAAGGATTTATTTGTGTTTTTTTTCCATATGCAGATACGAACGATGCCTTTGTTGTGATTGCCCTGGGAAAGGACAAGTTCCAGACCTCCATCAAAGAGAAAGCTACCTCTTCAGTCGAGTGGCGTGAAGAATGTGAACTGTAAGTAGTTGCAGAACCTTCCTAGTCTAAAGTATCTAGTCTTCTTCTTCCTTCGACCTTATTAAGGGGGGGTTTACACGGTCAAACGGTTAGTCGAACACGTTCGACAAACGTGTTCGACAACCAAATACCCCATTCACACGTTCGAACATCACTTCAAACACTTGTCTGTCGAACCGCGTTCGACGAACCGTATGACCTTGTAAACCGCCATTTAATCCCACTGAACAGCAGGGTCGGCCCAGTGTTACCACTTTGCTCTCACTCATCATCCACGTACAGGTGACATTTTCTCCACAAAATATCTACACACAAAATTTCAATATTCCACAAATTAATCAACATTTATTTTTACTACATGATAATGAAATCTAAAGTTTTATAGTGGCATTATATTATATGACTTGATTCGCATAAAGAAACTTAATTTAAGTGAAATCAAAATACATTTTTTGTAATATTGAATTTATTAACTTAATCATAGTCACTTTATGAAATGTAAGCATTATATTTAAAAAAAATTGTTAGAAAAATAACTGAAATCAAAATAATTTCTATGAAATTGAAGCATTCTTCATTTTTTTTTTTTTAATTGTGTAAATATTTGGTATGAAAAGATAACTGAAATGAAAATCATCCTTTTGTTTTGTTTCAAATATGCTACTTATTATTGCGCATCAGTTATAGGGATACAATTTCTTGGTCATCACCTTCTGCATTTCCCTTTGCATTGAAATTTCCTAACATATCCAAAGATGGCTCAAAATTGACACAGGACTTTCCTTGAAGAGATAATCTATATCTTATTTGAAGAATTGCTTCTACAGATCTTACACTGAACCGATTTCTATGCTTGCTTTACACGACACTCATCTGCAAAACTATGCGCTCATCAGAGGCATTAGAGGAAGGTAATGTAAATAAAGACAATGTTAAACATGAAATATTGGGGTATTTTGGTTCCCCTGCAAAATTCTTTTTCTCTCTCACTTCAGACCAGACACAAACACTGTTTTTCAAATATGACTTGGGCCACTGATATAAGTTCATAACATTCCATTCATTTTCCAAACTATCCATAGTTTTTGAAGGTTGATTGATATCTATAGGCAGTTGGCACAATAGAGTCTGTGCTGAGAAGTAGATATTGCAGGGTGGAATTTCTTAAGCATTAACAAAGTTTCAACATTTTCAGGCATTTTTTTTATTTTTATTTTTATTTTTTTTGTGTGTGTGACACTGGGACAGGCAGAAACTGCCCTCATCAATAAAGGCCTGGGCACCGGGACAGGCAGAAACTGCCCTCATCAATAAACAAACAAACAAGCAAACAAACTTTATTTCCATTTCAATACAATGTGTATTCGTCAGCCAGGGCAAGCCCCAACCCCCCACTGTGGTGTCCAACCACAGCAGTTCCTGACAGTAAACAGCTTAAACTCTCGGTCTTGGACGGGAACCGATCTTTCGACCTCGTGAATGCGAAGCCAGCGCGTTACCACTGTACTAGCCAGCAGGCGATAAGGCCCGGGCACGAGAAAATTCCAAGACGAAGGAAAAGAAAAAGGTTCAGGGCAAGGCAGAGATGAGGTAATGTCACACAAAGGAAAACAACAGACAGAAAAAAACAGTCAAAGTACAGAGTACCCAGAGATATGGAGGACTAGGCTCTGAGATGACGATAGATCTGCTTTTTGAAGGATGAAAGGTCATAAGAATTAGGAAAGACAGAAGGAGGAAGAGTTCTAGAGTCTGGAGGTAGATGGGAAGAAACAGTCGCTGCACCGATCAATCCGCGAGCTACAAATCTCCACTCAGTTCCTGTGAGATGAGGCCGCTTGGCGAGTGCTACGTTGTACTTGATTTTGAAGTTCTAACACATATTTTTGACAACGATCTTTCACATACATTATTTGGTTGTCATTTAAAGGACAGGCATTAGCATAGGTATTGAATTCGTATCCAAAGTTGATGACATTCAGTAGCAGGAGATAGCTCGTATATTCAAGCTTAGGAAGATTTTCTTTTGGGCATGTTGACAGAAATTCTGGTTCAACATTTGCATAATATTTCGGTACATGTCGAGAAGATCCTCTGTAAGCTTCGTGATGTCTACATTCTGTCCTTGAAAAAGTTTGTTTACTCCTACAACTTCTTGAGAGTCTTACGAACAAACAAAAGGTAGAGATTATTCTGAGGATCATTATATGCTTGGCTAAGTTGATGTGTTGTATGGCAGCGTTCATTTGTAGCAGATATATTGAAATGGAGCTTAAGTGCATCCCATTAATCCAGAATTACAGTTACTGCCTCTAAACGAGACAACCAGCGTGTGCTAGCTAACCCTGGAACTCTCTTTGGTACAGAGTTTTCTAAAACTTAATACAACTCACTTACCGTGCGCATTATTTTTGGGCTGTTAGCAAACCATGTGTGTGTCTCTTTTATTATATGGTCAAGAATTGTGGGAAGCCCATCAAATGCTTTACTTGCTGCTAAATGAAGCGAATGACATACACACTTGATTAATGTGATCTCTGGATTATCCTGTCTCAATAATGTTATAAGAGAGTGAGTGTGTCCAACCATAGAATTAGCTCCATCTGTACCGATTCCAAGTAGTTTATGAATATCCAGGGTGTCCTCCTCCAAACAATCTTTTACGGTCCTATATACAGTTTCTGCAGTAGCATTTTTAAGGGGAGCAAGTCTGTAGAAGGTGTCAACTATTGCTCCCTTTTTTGGACTGAAAAACCGAATGCTTAAAGCTAAGCATGAAATTTTAGCTTCATTTGTTCTCTCAGCAATAATCAAAGTAAAAGGCTGGTCTCTGATTTCTTGCATCAGTTGTTTGGTGGAACTTGGTGAAAGTACATATTTCTTTAATCAGAAACATTTAGTGCGGTGCAACTGTATTTTTTTCAAAACATTTGACTTTTGATCTAGCAGAGGAATCAGTTCACCCAAAGGATCTATTGATAAGTTAGATGAATGTTCTGTCACATAAACTGCTAGTTTCAACTCTGCTACTTTTGAAGGGTCATTCACCACTGGCTGGAGACTATCCTTTATGGATACTTGCACTTTACTTCCTGAAGATTTTATAGTGTCCATATGTTTCTTCCCTGAAGCATGAGTCACAAGTGACTTCATGTGAACTTGTACAACTGTCCCACAGGCCTTGCATCTGGCCTTTGTAGCATCCCCAGGATATGGTTGTAGCCATCCTGTAATTATAGTTGAATATAGAATGTACTATTCGTTCAAAGTTTTCAACCATATTCATATATTTAATCACAAATAAATAAATAAATATATATATATATATATATATATATATATATATATATATATATATATATATATATATATATATATATATATATAATATATATATATATATATATATATAAAATTCTAAATACCTTTGAATCTGGAATCTTTCTCCCAAGCAGAACGATATCTCTAGTTATATATCTTGTCACTCATGACCGAGCCACTTTCTGAAGGTCTAATTAAGAAAAGTAGGATAGAGTTTTGACTGACCGGCGATTTAACTGACTGGTCAGTGGTTACTGGGGCCTAGTCGTGCAGAATCGCACAAGCAACATCGGTCGTAGAAAGGAATGATACGAGCCATTATTGCAATACGCGTATGATACTTTAGTAACGTTTGGATATGTGGTAATAGGTTTCAAGTACCAATGTCAGGAAAACCGGCAGAATGGAAACATGAGTTCTACTTGTTTTGATATTGCAGAAAGGTTTTCTATATAATTTCATTTTTATTTATTATTTTTTTGCTTTCTACATGGATATAATTTTTTTTTCCACAAAAAATCCACACAATATTAAATTTCCAAAAAAATATCCATGTACAGCTAAATATCCACAAATTCTGTGTTCAGATTTTGAACCACAAAGCGATCCACAAATGCTGATTTTATCCACAAATTTGTGGATATTATCCACAAAGTGGCAACACTGGGTCGGCCGCTCGAGTCCACTTGTTCCTATCCTTTGCATCTGCCTCCTCCAATCCAACTTCAACCAAATCCCTCCCCACCACGTCCATCCATCTAATCCGCTGGCTCCCCACACTCCTTCTCCCAATCACTGGCATGTTCTTAGCTCTCCTGATTGGTTCCTCCTCCCCTCTTCTTACTACATGGCCATAGTATCTCAGACGAGCTTCCCTCGCCTTCTCTATAACGCTACAAATTCCACACATTCTTCTTATATCTCGACTCTCCCTCCTCTAGTGCTAGGTTGTAATTAATTGATTTATTCCTCTGTTGTTGTTTTTTTAATTATTTGATATCGTCATTTATATCGCTCCGTATGTCTTTATTTTCTTGAAGCGCAAGGCTGTTTTTTCCCCTAATGTGTATTTCATTCCTTTTCACCAGTTTTATACTAGTAGCTAGCAGATATATGCTCGTACTTACATACTTCGGTCTTGATAAGTCCAGTGATTCTTTTATTATTATTATTATTATTAGAATATAGAATACCCATTTATCCTTTTTATCTGCAACTTTTTCGAATGTTTATTTGTGATCGCTAGTTTTTCCATCTATATCTTGGGGGCTTGTGATTGGTTTTGACTTAAAATTTTACGGTAGTATGCTCTTCATGACACCAACCTTCTCCAAAAATCGAACTTGGGCCTGGCATTAGGTTGCATAGATACTATAGCCATTGAAATGTTAGTATAAAAAAAATAAGCACACTTGTTAGGCCATGAAATTTATGGTGAGTAATTCAATACAGTGTTTGTCACCTGCATTCAAATAGGCTGTTGTGTTGATTGTACATATTTACAGTAATGTTTACAACCTATTCAAAGACCACAAAGAAACTTCCTGTTTGGTTTTGATTGTCTCGACAATATCATTGAGGGTTGATGCAATCACGTTTATAACTCCTCCTGTTTTTATTTGTGGTTTTGTTTTGCTTTTGCTATTGTGGTTCTTTGTTTCTAAAGAGAAACTGTGGTCGGGTTTCTTTACCACATTTGTTATAACAAACACTACTCTACCTTTGTACTGATTCAATTTTTAATGCATGAATACAAATTTACTCATAACAAAAAAGACTCTCACCATCTATATATCTGTTCATCTCCTTTCTCTCTGCGAGGAATGGCTTTTGACATCCTGGAAAACTTTTCTATTCTCATTGTGTAGACACTACAGGTAAATGACGAAAATATGTCCCTGTATAGGTGTGGGAGGTGTGATGATGAGTCATCGTAGTTACTGTGCAGGTGCGTGGCCAGGTAGGTTTGGTCGTTAGTTGTGAAGTACTCCCTGGGGTCATATATTACGTTTGGAGCGAGGGAAATGTATTAATATTTGATAAAGGAAATTCATTAAAGAAACAAAAGAGAATCGTTTATAATTTGATAGAAAATTTTCAGTTTTATCTCTTTAATGAACCTCCATTATAATTTTTAATTTGCATATATAATGGTTTGATAATAATAATAATAATAATAATAATACCGTCCCAGCCCTTAACAAAAAAGGGAGTTCGTGACGTAAAACCGGATCATATATATATATATATATATATATATATATATATATATATATATATATATATATATATATCTTTGGGTGTGTGTGTGTATTTGTCTGTGTGTGTGTGTGTGTGTGAGAGAGAGAGAGAGAGAGAGAGTGAGTATATGATATACGTATCATATTGCTGTTTATAACTCGTTTATATATATATATATATATATATATATATATATATATATATATATATATATATATATATATATATATATATATATATATATCATCGCATATGTTTTATATTATTACCTACCCACTAGCAAAGTAGTGAAAACCAAATTATGTGCAAACTGTTCAAATCATTAAGTGCAAGAGACAATTTTTCTATAGCTGTTACTTGTCTTCTTTGCTACTGAAATATATATATATATATATATATATATATATATATATATATATATATATATATATATATATATATATATATATATGTGTGTGTGTGTGTGTGTGTATTTTATTTTTTTTCCAGTTTACTGATATATTTTTTTTCTATATTCTATATTTTATGCTCTCTAGTTTCCCTATTGTTGCTGTTGAGTGACTCCTCCATTATTTTTGATCGTGTTCTCGCTTCCGTTATTTTCATTTTTATGTGCAGTTCGCTTTTTGCATCACCACCATCTTTTCTTGTCAAGTCTTTGCTACTATGTCACTTATATCTACGTTTCCATTTTCAAAATACTTATATTGCTGTTGTATGTGTTATCTTTTTCTTTCTTTCTCTTTCTCTACTTATTCGCTTTTGTTTATATTCTCCTCGTCAGTCTCCTCTCAAATGTTCCGGTTTTACGTCACGGACTCCCTTTTCAACTAAGGGCTAGAACGGTTGCCTTCTTACGAAGGACTTGTTTTGGCAGATGTAATCGTTACCCTGAGTGCATGCCCTTGCTAATCTCAGACCGTGACGGGGCGCGAACCCTCGACCTGACGCCTCAGAGTCGCGGTTGCTAGCGATTGAGCCACGGCGACTACTGTCAATCTCTTCTCAAATTATTTCACATTTTTTTTCCTTTTTTTTTGTTGTCATTTCATCACTGTTATTACTTTTTGTTTTCCTTTTCGTTCATATTCCACAAAGCTATTGGCATGAGCGAAACTTAATGGATTATATTCTGAGAACAATGAAAATTGTTAACATACCTGCAGGCACGGATAAACATTCTGTGATTTTGGCCAGATTTCTTAAACAGTGTAAACCTAGGATACCATATTGTTAGTTAGCTAGACACACACAAATGGATTTCATAAATGGATCTGACGCGGTTCTGTTTATGGCTAGGATCCCGTACGGGATCCTAGCCCATGCACCGCGGCGAGCGCGAGACCAGGGCGCACTCAGATGGCCGGTTTCACTGAGAAGGGCCGCCGGTTGTGATAGTTTACTGAAGCAGATATTTTTTTTATCAGCATTTCATATTCTTCTGAGGTACATTTGATCCTTGTTTACAATTCAAGAAGCTTTACGTACTTGTATAATTTATTTATTAGAAAACTAGTAACAAGCAATGAGCTGTCTTTTAATAATAACTAGTAGCCAACTAGTTATGAATTAATTATTGTCATTCGAAATTGGTCTGATGGTTGTATATATTTTAGGCCGCTTTCACACTAAAGTGGCACGTCGCACGTAGCGTGCCACGTGGCACACCACTTGAAAACGAACATCCGGAAATATATGAAGCCTTTCACACAGAGGTGGCGTAATCACGTCCCATGTGCCACTTGCGACTTGCGTTGCAAGTCGCACGTGGAACATGGGACGTGTCACGCCACTTCTGTGTGAAAGGCTTCACATATTTCCGGATGTTTGTTTGCAACTGGCGTGCCACGTGGCATGCCACGTGCGACGTGTCACTTTGGTGTGATAACGGGCTTAGATGCGATAAGTATACGTGGGCTGTTTCAATTATACATCATATTTTAAAGTTTTAATTTCCCAAATATAGCCTCGAGTTGTGTGTGATATACATTCAGTGTCACTTGAACCAACATTCAATAAGAGTGCAAAACACAAGGAAGGTGGAATGAATACTTGTATAAAGAAAGGTTCATATTACACGAAAGAAATGTGCGTGTTAGTAGTATTATTTTATGCTTGACGATGCAAGATCTCGCATGACCTAATTTAAGGGTTCTGGTAACATCCTTGTATTGTCTGGTGAGACAAACGGGAAATATTCTAAGAATTCGATGCAGTTGCTGCTCTGCCTTTATTTAGGTTGTAACTGAAATTTTTGGCAACGTGAAAAAAATATATATGACTTTGTAGAGTACCTGCTGTTTTAATGCTATTTTAAATCCTGGAGTTCTTTCGAATTATCTATGTTTTAGTATTTTTTTTTTACTGAGTTTTTGAAGTTTTTTTTTATTTATTTTTTTTTTAAGTGCGGTTATGCATGTTGATACTTAGCTCACTCTCCTTATTTTTTCTGCAATTGAAGTTTACAGTTTTATAGAAAAAAAAACGCGCGCGCGCGCACACACAGGAAGAGCTTAATAGTCTGCATGAGTGGTCAGAAAAGTGGACATTGAGATTCCGCACTGTCAATATGTAAAGTAATGGAAATGTGGGTAATAACACAAGAAGACCCATCTTGACGTATTCAATAGCAGGAGAGGAACTTCAAGAATCTATGAACGAGAGAGATCTATTGCGGTAATTGCATTGAAAGTCTCGCGACATGCAGCAAATGCTCTCTTAGCCATCATAAGGGCGTGTGTGATTACCTAATTGTACTTACGAAAAAGAGCCCCAAGCTCGTATCTTCCCGTCTCCTGATCGGTTCCATTTTGTACTTAGTGATACTTATCATACCTGTCCTTAAAACTATGGATTGAGTTAGCAGTAACTACCTCCTCGCTTAGCGAATTCCAATTATCAACTACTCTTACACTAAAAAAGTACTTCCTTATATCCTGCAAAAAGCCATATCAAAATATCGATCCCTATCCACTGTGTGTGTGTGTGTATACTGAACATAAGTATTTTCTGTATTAGAGATCATCATATACTAATAATGATACTGATTGCGTTTGTTCTTCATTATCAACACTAATACACTTAATCCTCCATTGATCTCACTTAAGAATGTAAACAAACACTTGGAGAGTAATCATCGTACAATTGATTATTATCCTCTTGAAGAGGAGACTCTGAGGCGGCAGGTCGAGGGTTCGCGCCCCGTCACGGACTGAGGTTAGTAAGGGCATACATCAGGGTAACGATTACATCTACCAAGACAAGTCCTTCGTAAGAAGGCAACCGTCCTAGCCCTTAGTAGAAAAGGGAGTTCGTGACGTAAAACCGAATCCATCCATCCTCTTGAAGAGGAGATTCTTCAGCACGCAGTTCTGCTTCATCGAAGCTGGCTTGAGTAAGGTTAGTTTGTGATAGTGTCCATTTTTCAGCAGACTTACTTCAAACTTTTAGTACTGCGTGTTTGTGCAGAACCCAGAGAATTATCTCGAGTTCTTACACGGTAGCCTTCAAGGTCAAGGACACAGCACCTCATCTTTCGTTTGCGTGTATGCCTTTGGTTGACTGCGAGGGGCTATGAAATTTGCTTAAAAAAAAAAAAAAACCTATGTAGTGAACTTGATATATTCTTTTCATTCTTTCTTCATACAGCCACCAGAGAGATGATTCACACCGTGTGATGGTTATACTGCAAGAGTACTCTGTGCTGTGTATTTATTTATTTTTTTGTTTTTTTACTTTGCTATTTCTTGTATGTATTTGAATTTTATCACTGGTATTCTCATCAAAATAATTCCTATTTCGTAAGTGAAGTTTGCACCTTGTTCAGAAAGATAGGTTGGGTTTCAAGTTGAAATTGTCACTTGCGTGGGTAAGAGGTTGAAGACTTTATTATTTTATCTCAAATGTTGTAGAGAGAGAGAGAGAGAGAGAGAGAGAGAGAGAGAGAGAGTAAAATTACTTTTCCCCTCCATGTACGTAAAAAAAAAACTATGATGTACTTTCTCATACCTACACAGCTTTCATGATTTCACATACACGGACTCTAATATACGTAAGGTACCATCTAGCACGTACAGTCAGAAGACCTCCGGATGTTAATAACGTGCAAATTGTATGGAACTCGAGCACGAACACATGTACGCTCAGTGCCAAGAATTAACATCACTCGCACCTCTGATGTTTGACATTGTCCGATAGCTCAGTGTATTATCCAGAACCCTGTTACGAAATGGAAAGATCTTAACTGCAAACTAAATTATGAATTATAAATTTTAGAACTTAGACTGGTAAGTGGCAGAAATATAATTTTATCTCTGTGCATTTAATAATAATAATAATAATAATAATAATAATAATAATAATAATAATAATAATAATAATAAAATAATGATAATAATTTTTTCTTCGTCTTAATGTTTTCTTCGTGCCCGGGACTTTATTGATAAGGGCAGTTTTCTTGCCTGTCCCGGTGTCACACTCATAAAAAATATAATAATAAGTTATCTATATACATAAGCTATTTTCCCATTACATGAGGAGTGGCTGAGTCAAGGCAAAATATTTTTTACTCTTTGGGAGGAAACTATACAGAGGAGTGAACTCCCAGTCCCCGTGCTCCCCCCCATATAGTTGACTTTTACGACACGCAGGGGAACACGGAGGAAGTATTATTATTATTATTATTATTATTATTATTATTATTATTATTATTATTATTATTATTATAACTAATAATAATAAAAATAATAATAACAATAATAATAATAATAAGTAGTAGTGTTTCCTCTCTCCCATTGTAATGCAACTTCCTGTATTTTTGTGTTCCTCTCATTCTCACAAATGTGCAGCAATACTGACAATATTTCCGTGATATTTTATTTCCCCCCTTCTGTAATTTGTCACGTGACTATTCAGTCGAACAAGATTTATGAGACCACAGCGGTTGTCACGAGACCAGTGACAGAGTGGATCATTTTGAAGAAAGTTGAGACTGAAAAAGAAAAAAAGAAAAATAGACTTTAGGAGAATTGAAGGACTATAGGAAAAATATGACATGAGCAAAATTGATAATAGAAAACCAAAAAAAAAAAAAGTTAAATTTAGGATGAAAAACAACAAAATAAATTTTAAGATAGCTGAAAATGAAAAAAACAGCCGCAGATTACAAAGATCAGCAATAGAATATATCTGAGTAAAAATAAATGCAAAAAAAAAAATATGAATTTTAAGATAACTGAGAATGAAAAAAACAAATTTAAGCGTTTAAAAGATCATAAATAGATTATATCTGAATAAAAATCAATGCAAAAAAACAACAACAATGAAATAAATTTTAGTAAACTTCATGATGGAAAACTCACTGAAATACGTTTTCTTAAAGCTGAGAATAAAACACCAACAACAAATTAAGTTAACAAAAAAAAAATTATAATGAACGGCCCCTATCAAAGTAGATTTTAAAAAGATTTGGAGTGAAAAATGAACAGCAAAATAGATTTTCGGAAAACAGAGATTGAACAAAAGCTATTTTAGGAAAATTGGGCATAAATGTTAAATAGCAAAGCATTTTAAGCAGTTTGAAAAAAAGAATGCAAACAACTAAATAGGTATTAGGAAAACTGAGAATTAAAGACTATATAGCAGAACAGATATCAGGTAAACTAGACATTAAAAACCAGCAGAAGAACAGATTTCAGGTAAATTGAGAATTAAATACCAGCAGCAGAACAGATTTCAGGTAAACTTAGAATTAAAGACCAGCAGCAGAACAGATTTCAGGTACACTGAGAATTAAAGACCAGCAGCAGAACAGATTTCAGGTAAACTGAGAATTAAAGACTAGCAGCAGAACAGATTTCAGGTAAACTTAGAATTAAAGACCAGCAGCAGAACAGATTTCAGGTACACTGAGAATTAAAGACCAGCAGCAGAACAGATTTCAGGTAAATTGAGAATTAAATACCAGCAGCAGAACAGATTTCAGGTAAACTTAGAATTAAAGACCAGCAGCAGAACAGATTTCAGGTAAACTGGGAATTAAAGACCAGCAGCAGAACAGATTTCAGGTAACCTGAGAATTAAAGACCGCAGCTGAACAGATTTCAGGTAAACTGAGAATTAAAAGACCAGCAGCAGAACAGATTTCAGGTAAACTGGGAGTTAAAGACCAATATCAAAGTGGTGAGGTTTTGAGAGAATTTTGATTGCTATATCTGGAACAAAGTACTATGATAATAAGTAAAAAATTTGTAGACTAACAACAGACTGTTTTTGTTTGAAAAAAAAAATACTATGAAGGTAAACTAAAGAAAAATTATATATATCAAAACGGTTTAAGAAAAGTCGAATAAAAAAAACGAAATGTGTTTGAGAAATTTGAGAATGAGAGCATTACAATGTAATTCTTTGTAGGAATAACAAGAAACAAATGCTGATAAATACCGGCATAAAAAGTAGAGGCTAGGCCGCTAGGCAATGCAGAGACTG